>JAMLFY010000210.1:0-51916 GCA_030441495.1 Dalbergia oliveri
CATAATTCATGACAAGCTCTAAGACGCAGCTCTTAAACTCAATTCCACAGAACATCTTTACAAATCACGAAAAAAATGGAACCCCTAATTACATGTAAATTGCCCTAAACAATGACAAGGTAGAGATGAAATCAAAAAAGCTATCAACTTCCGTGGAGCAGCGATTCAGTAAGTAAAGACTAAAGACCCAGAATTGGAAGGGAAGTGGATAAACGAAGATGAACAGGATCATATGAAATTTCAATCTGAAATTCGCAACTCAGGGAAACAAGATGGTACCAGAAAGCGGTGTAGCCGTAGAAATCAACGTCCAAGCACATGAAGAGAAGGGAAGCGGAGGAAAATACAGTTTGCCCCAAACGGAGAGCAAAGCTGGCGCTGGTGCCAAACGCCCCTGGCAGCTCCTCCATTCAAATCTACCAGGCAACTGCAAATCCTTGTCATGGTAATTCAACCCTCCTGCTCCCAAGCATCTCTCAGAACACCAACCAGCTACAAAAAAGAAATTTTACAAAATGACTTTCAAAAAAAAAATAATGACAATAATTAAAGGAAATATGTAGAGGAATGCAGGAAAAGAAAAAATCAGGGACTGTGAATATGAAAATTGGGGAACATCGTAATAAACACAAACGGCAAATAAATTTGTTTAGATTATTTACTTTTGTTTTGGCAATTTTCGGGGAATTAGACAAGAGGTAGAGAACTTTGTGATAAACCAAGTAGGTAAGAGTTGTTCTCGTCCTCACATTCTCTTCTAAGAAAGAATTTGTGCACTGTTCAGTGATTTCGTCGGCGCGGTACCTACCTGGCCGGATTCGCATGGTGGGTCTTTATTATTCAGTTTAACAGTATTAATAATTAATAATAATAATTCATGATTGAAAATAAAATATGAACGAGAAAAGTACTAATTCGCAAGGGTAAAGGTTTGTTTTTTCCCTCATGTACCAAAAAAAATAGGGCAAAGGTTTGCGTATATTTTCTTGGCTTAGATCATTAATGTCCCGCCTCTACAGCAACTGCACCATGAAGAGTCTCAACATATGCTTATGGTATGAGTTGTGTTATCTTGAAACTCAAAATGTAGGTATTTATAGGTGTCCACTCATATCTAAGAATGGAGAATAAGATGATGTGTATTAAAATGAGAATCTCACAAGATCAAAAGGTAGATTGAGTGTCTAAAGGAAATATAAATATAGGGTATTGAGAAAACATTTCTCCTTAAGGTATGTTTGGGACTTGTCCGTCACATACACTAACTAAAGTATATGCATATTTTCATAATTAGCATGGTGATGATAAATTGGATGAAACCATCCAATTCAACCGTTTAGATCAACTCTTTGCTCTCAATATAATTGATTTTGCAATAATAATCGGTATTTTAAAAATTATTCAAAGATTAAAATTTGATTAGAAACCAGGAAACCAATTGGATCAATTCAATTTACTCGTTGATCGATTTACCTTTTAATTTTTTTAACAGTTTAATGGCCCAATTAGTAGAAGGGTATTTGTAACATCCTTCTAAGTATAACATCATCCTTAAGTGATATTAGACTTAAGCGTTACTTATAAATTAATTGAATTTCCTTAAATATCTATAGGAGTGAGTTGAATCGTACAATAACTAATTTGTAATTCTACTAAAATTAATAACAAATAAATAAAGTATTTATCGAATACACTTCCAAATATAAGAAAAAGCTCCTCTATGAGCCTTAATATACGTTTGTCCTCTAGTACATTTACAAACATATACATACAAATAAGTACAACTGATAAAAGCTTGAACTATTGGGCTACTATATATCATTTCTGCGACAGCTTCATAATTTCTTGAGCAATCTGAGACAACACGTAAACATAAAACATGGGGTAGAATTCTAAAATTCTGGGCATCCTTAAAATGCATAATGAAGTCTATATCCCGTTATCGTCCTAACCATTTCTGTTTATTAAGAAAATATGATCATACAATACATATCAAGGTTCATTTTAAAGTTCTAAAATCATCCATCCAAAGTGGATTCCTTTTATTGTTCAATCTCTTAATATACGTATATCATCATACAAAACATGTATTGTTAAGTTTTAACTTAAACATATTGGTTTCAATATCGATGCTAAAATCATTCACTTAGCACATAATAATATAAAGGATGCTAGGACAATTGCTACTTTAACTTGCCCTTGACTGGGATGATTATTCCACTCCTGGATAGATTGCTTTTCAAACTAAACTTGTAACACCCTAATATTTAACTCAACACGTCTAGAACGTATTTAAGTTAATTATTAGTTATTACTCTTTTGTTCCAGTTCTTAATTTAAACTCTTGGAAATACTTTAATGAAATTACAGGTAAATTTCTTTTTTGAACTTTGAAAACAATACGTGAGCTAGGCGTACTGAAGTAAAACCTATCATCTATCTCGCACATATAGAGAGAAATAAAAATGAGTCACATGTGTGCACTATAATCATATGAACATAACCACATCATCATATATAATTATAGCATAAGTAGTAACCGTTTCACATCTCACACCAAAATACACTACTAAAAGGGTATTATGCCCACCAACAGGTTGGGCTAGGTATAGCCATCAAAAAGACATAAATAGTATATAGGTAGAAACTAAAACAACTTACTCAAATATTTCCTCCCACTACTCCTACTGGACATGCCTAGAGTAGATAACCTCTAACAAAATATCAAAAGAAGGCTATCCCTCCACGAGATATGCACAAGCACTCCAATAGGTCCATCACCAACTCCTACTAATAACGCTCCCGAGAAGGGAAGGTATCCGAACACACGAGCAAGGTCGATAGAAGTAGCGAGATGACCCACAAAATGATAAGACTGGTTAGAGGATCGAAGTGCATCTCCCAGATGGGAGCATCAACGTAGATCACGAACATAGCCATTGCCCTCTAAGACGAGATGGAAAAGAAAGAGAGAGAATGAGAAACTTATACAAGAATCTCAGTAGGACTTTCGCCTCCAAACAAATGTCATCATCTTCATCCTCAGGAATCTCGAGTTTCATTATGAAAGTAGTGGACATAAATAAGATTCATTTATTAAGTTCCAAATACTATTATCTAAGGCCTTTCTTTTAGCATGAATCTTAATATCATGAATGCATCATACCATGTTATGAAATGCATGTCAATGCTTATGTAACATACAACAAAACTTGAATAAATTATCATAAGGAACATAATTCATTTTAATATAATCTTTCCTCTTTACTCTATTAGGTGACTTAACTTTCTTGTTCTCTTTTAAGAAGCCACCCTAATACTCTCTCCTCTTGAGAGTTCTAGGTTATGAGCTCATACCTAACTAATCATCACTAGTCTACACTTATCCTATAGATAAGCAAATTCTCGTTCTAGTGCGGGTTAGGGGGCATAGGATTACCTTTCAAAACCATTAATTCCTGGAGTTTAAAGGATCACCTTTTTGTCACCTTCCATAACTATTAATTCCTGAGTTTGAAGGATCCCCTTATTAGATCACCTCTCATAACCATTAATTTCTAGAGTCTAGAGGATCATTTCCATGTATCTTATTTCACCTTTAATCTTAAAATGTCATTTAGATATGCAAACATGAGCATATAAACATGGCCAATATCATAACTTATCATTTATCATTTCATGCTCAAAATTCCATAATTAGTCCACAAATTTGGCAAAAATCCAATAGCATAAGACGAAACGAATTTTCCCAAATTTGCTTCCTGTCACATAACATATCAAACATGCATCTCAATCAATCATTCATAATCACAACGGTAACACCCTAATAATTAACCCAATACACCTAGGCAGGATTTGATTAATTACTAGACTTTACTCTTTGCTTCAGTTCCTTAATCATGCTTTGAAAATACTTAGTGAAATTACGAGCCATTTTTTTTTTTAAACATAATTGAAAACGTGAGCCGCTTAACGTGAATGATTTAGCAAAATTTAAAAGACACATAGGAATTTACAAACATCACATCATAATATATTGGCTCCATCATACAGCATCCATAATTACATATCATATAGATATTTTGCCTACCAACAGAATAAGACTAAGTGTAGGCAATCTAATAAAACATAAATAATATATGGATGGAAGGACATCCATTAATGGCACCTAGTAATAACACTCCAGGGATAGGGATAGATATCTGAAATATACGAGTGAAACTAGCAGGATTCAAGTTCAGCTACCCTGATACCTCAATGTGATTCACGAACGCTTCCTTCTATTTCTGAAGACGAGATGGAAAGAAAAATAGAGGGAGTGAGAAACTTATAAAAGAATCTCAGTAGGGTACTCACCTCATGATGCATTGTGTCATCATCATCGTCCCCAGGAACCTCGGGTTATTATGAAATAGTGAGCATGCTAAGATTGATTTATTAAGTTCGAAAATATACTTTACCGAGGTTCGTCCTTTTAATCATGCGTCTTATAATGCATCATAAACTTAGCATGTCATGTTTATAATGAACTTTTCCTTTCATATATAATAACATAGTTATGCATAAAATCACATCATATTCCTCATCATCATTTCATAATACTATGCATAGCAGAATATCATATTTCTCATCATCATCTCATAAATACTATGCATAGCAGAACATCATATTCACATAATGCATTTACTTAGTTTCTTAGGTGACTTAAAGTTACTTTCATCATCATTTTCCTGGGCCACCCTATACTCCACCCTTTTGGGAGTAATCTAGGTTATGAGCTCATACCTTGCTAGTCGTCACCAGCACATACTTATCCCTTTTGATAAGTAAAATTTCGTCTCTACCCTTTTGAGAGAACAGAAGGGGCAAGAATCACCTTTTCACCGCCTATAGTTTGATTTCCAAAGGATCATTTTCTCATATATTTTGAGTCACCTTTAAGTCTTTGCATGTTATATCATAATACAATTCTTCATTCATAATCATCATAACATTTTCTCATTTATAGTCTTATGCCGATAATATATACCAACTGGAATCATGCATCTGGAGATTCCCAGGAAGAGAGGTGGGTCACAATGGACACGCTTAAATACCAAATCTTTCCTTAGCCAGAATCTTTCCAAATTGCACTCTTACAGGAATACACTTTCTTCCAGGAATAGAATATGTCTTTATTTCATGCATAAGTTTTCATTGTTTGCAACAACAACTATAACATACAAACCAGGGAATCAATCAATGACACCAAATTCTTAATAAGCATCAAATCACATTTTAAGTACACATAAATTACTAGCTTCCCATAAAATTCTTACAAAGTTTTAAAACTCTTTTAAAACTAATTCCTTTTGTTAAACTTGAAAGAAGTCATAGGACTTTAGGCCTAAATTAACCATGGGACCGATTTATAACTTGAAAGAATGTTCATAATTAAATCTTTCACTTAAGATAAAAGGAGCAAGTCTTGAGCTTTAGAGATTTAGGTGACATCTTTGAATTATTACCATGCTATGCAACCTTATTTTAATCTTATCTTTATAAGGTGATAGCTTGGAATTATAAACATGATATGCAATTCCATTTCTTTATCTTTAAGATTTAAGGTGATAACTTGAAAATTAAACATGATGCAAGAACTTGTAATATAAACATGATGCAAGAAACTGAGCGGCGCATAGGACCAAAGGAGAAGAAGAGAATCTTAAATTGAGCGGAGTCCGCATAGGACCTGAGGGAGATGAGAATTACATTTTTTTTAAGCTCCAATTCTCAAGACTTCTTAAAGAATAAATTCTTTAACTCCAATTATCTCATTTCTTCGCTTATGATTCATAAGCAAGTCTTTGAGCTCTAGGATTTTTAGGTGATGACATAAAATAAACATGCCATGCATTGACTCTTTTAGCCATTATAAAATAAAGTGAGAGCATAAAATAAACATGAGATGCAACTTCTTTATTATCTTTAGAGATTAAGTGACAACTTGAAATTTAAACATGAAATGCAAGCTTGGAAATTTAAACATGAATATGCAAGTTCATTTATTCATTCTTGAGAATTTAGTGATGACATAGAAAGTAAACATGGTTATGCAAGGCATAAACTTAAACATGGATGCAAGTTCATTTTATTTCTTTACTAGAGCTCCTCCAAGACTTTAGAGAAATATAAATTCAACCCAATATATCTTAGCAAGACAAAGTGAAAAATACATCTTTCAAGTTCTAAACTCAAGATCATAAAAACATCATAAAAATATTATTCTTTAAAGTTTTGCATCAAGTGGAACTTTCAAGCTTTAGAGGCCTAACTTGTGATGGATTCACAACCCACCCTCAAGGTCCTCATCATCAAGCCATCATCTTAGTCCCACCTAGGCCATATGGCTGAATTGTTCAAAGAAAAAGGAAGAAGAAAACCAAATGGAAAAACTAGAGAAAATCCATGAAATCATCATTTTGAACCAAGAACAACACTTAGCAAAGCATAGAAATAAACTTAAAAACAACTCCCTACCTAATCTGATTTGAAGGAAAGGAAGAGAACTTGGTTTCCTTGAGTGAAATGAAAGAAAATATTCTTGAAAACTTGAAGAAAGAATTCAGCCAAGAGGAGGAGGAAATGAGAGCTTTTGGTGCTCCTAAAACTAGAATTTGTGTAAGTTATGAACTAAGCATCTAAACTATCTTCAAGCATGCCTATTTATAGAGATTTTGCAGCTCATAAATGGACAAAGGAAGGAAAGAAATCTGACCAAAAATTAGAGAAAAAAATAAGGAAGAAAAATCATTTTGTTTGGTGGCTTAAAACATGGAATCATGTTTCCATGTTTTCATGATTCTTTGTTTTCATTCTTTGGATTTTTGTGTAATAATTTTCTGACTTATTACTCAATAATTTCGTGCATTACAGCCTTGTGGAAGAGGATTTTGTGTGTTCCATGTATTTTTTAGGTGTAGGCAAGGTATTCATGCAATTTAGAGAATTTACGGTTAAGGGTTTAAGTGAATTACTAAGCAATTTGGGTGTTTTAAGCAATTTTAGGTTCTAATCAATCTAAATAAATAATTTTGACTCTAGATTAATAATTAGAATTTAATAAGCTTTAATTTGAGCCTAATATTGCTTAGGTTTCGTTAGACGAATCAAAAATCTCAAAATTTGTAAACCTACAAGAGAGGGGCAAAACGGTCATTTTACTTAAAAATTGCCCGAGACCACCCGAGCTTAACCAATGGTTAATCATGGCTTAAAAACACCTTTTAACACATTTTAGTGAGGTTCGGGCTAGCGGCACGCAAATCGGAGTTAAAACAACCGCAAGGGCGTTTTGGTCATTTCGCGTCGAAACTCAAAATTGGATTCTTCTCCTCTATTAACACACATAACACAAACAATCCCTTATTAACATCAAAACATCCCCTTGAGGATGGGTGGGGCCCACGATCCTCATTTTCTGAGTAAAATAACCTCAGGGGCATTTTGGTCATTTTACACGTACAGAAAATTGGGGTTTGCAATACTTGCACGAATTGCTCCTAACTTCTCTTCTAACGTTATATTCCTTTATTAAGGATTGTTTGGTCTCAAATTTTATATAATATTTACCTACGTAATTCGGTAATTCCTAATGATAGTAAAAATTACAATAAAAATTGGGGCGTTACATTACTCCCCTCCTTAAAAAGAATTTCGCCTCGAAATCGTTACTGAGAATAGCTCGGGTATTGTGCTTGCATGTCTATTCCAGCTTCCCATGTAAATTCTTCGGTTTCACCTCGTCCCCATGCTACTTTGACTAGGGTACACCTTGTTTCTTAATTGCTTAACTTCTCCTCAACGATTCTCGTGGTAAGTTAAACGTTAGGTCATCTCTTAATTGTACATGTTCTGGCTTTAGTACATGACTTGGGTCAGAATGATATTTCCTTAACTGGAGACATGGAAAACATCATGAAGGTTGGATAGACTCCTGGGTAGGGCTATACGGAGGCTACAGATCCTATTTTGCTAAGGATTTCAAACGGACCAAGAAATCTGGGCTCAATTTCTTTACTTTCATTGCTCGGCCTATGCCTGGGGGGTGATTCTTAGGAACACATGGTCCCCTTCTTGAAAATCTAGCGGTTTTCGCCGCTTGTCCGCATAGTTTTTCTGCGACTTTGAGCGAGAATCTTATCCCTAATCTTCTTGATTTGTTCCGTCGTTTCCCTCACAATATCTGGTCCAAGTAGACTTTGCTCTCCTGGCTCATACCAACATAGAGGTGATTGACACTTCCGTCCATAGAGGGCCTCGTATGGTGCCATACCGATACTTGCATGATAACTGTTGTTATATGCAAATTCAATCATGGAGGTACTTATCCCAACTCCCTCTTTGATCTAAAACACATGCCCTCAACATGTCTTCCAAAGTTTGGATAGTTCTTTCAGATTGACCGTCCGTTGGGGTGATAAGCCGTGCTCAGACAGAGCTTTAACCAAACGCCTTCTGAAAGCTCCCCAAAATCGTGACGTAATCGCGGATCCGATCCGAGATTATCGTCGACGGATTCCATGTAATCTTACTATCTCCTAATATATAATTGTGCTAACCTATCCAAGGAATAAGTCACCTTAATAGGTAAAAGTGGGCTGACTTAGTCAACCGATCCACTATTACCCAAATGGCGTCATGATTCGCTTGGGTCCTGTCCAGTTACAAAATCCATGGAGATACTATCCCACTTCCATTCGGGGATTGATAGGGGTTGCAACATTCCAGGGTCTTTGGTGCTCAATCTTCACCTTTTGACATACCAAGCATTTATTCACCCATGTGCACACATCCTTTTTCAATCCAGGCCACCAGAACATCTTCCTCAAATCTTGATACATCTTGGTGGCACCAGGATGGAGGGTGAAATGACTCTTATGGGCTTCCTCCAAAATATCCTTTCGGAGGTCACCACTAGCAGGTACACATATACGACCTTCAAACCTCCATAAACTATCATTCCCTTGGGTAAAACCTTTCAACTTATCAGCTCTTACCGCCTCTAAGGTCTCTTGAAATTCTGTATCTTTCCTTTGGGCTTGAGCAATTCTTTCCTTGAATTCACTCGTCACACTAAGGTGACAAGCTCTTATGCCCTTAGTGGTCAAGGTCATTCCTAGGTTTAGGTCTCTAAATTGCTCAATTAACTCAATCTCTTTCACCATCAAACGGGACACTTGTAAGGATTTCCTACTTAGGGCATCAGCTACAACATTAGCTTTACCTGATGATAGTTTAACCCGAAATCATAATCTTTTAAAAACTCCATCCACCTTCTTTGCCTCATGTTTAGCTCTTTTTGATCAAAGAGATATTTCAAACTCTTGTGATCAGAAAACACCTCAAACCTCACTCCGTATAAATGGTGTCTCCAAATCTTTAGAGCAAACACGAGACGGCTAACTCAAGGTCATGGGTGGGGTAATTTGCCTCATGTGGCTTGAGTTGCCTCGATGCATAGGCCACCACTTGCCTATCCTGCATCAGGACACAACCCAAACCTTCCTCGAAGCATCACAGGACACTTCGAAAGGCACATTGGGGTCGGGTAACACCAAAACAGGGGTTGAGGTTAGCTTGTGTTTTAGCTCTTGAAAGCTCTTTTCACACTCCTGGTCCATGAAAAGGGGTGTTTTTCCTAGTTAGCTTAGTCAGAGGTAGGGAAATCTGGAAAATCCCTTGATAAACCGACGGTAATAACCGCTAAACCTAAAAAGCTCCTTACTTCAGTTACCGTGGTTGGTCTTTCCCAGTTTACAACCGTTTCCACCTTACTAGGATCTACAGGAATTCCTTTCTTAGATACTACATGCCCTAAAAATTTCACCTCATCCAACCAGAATTCACACTTAGAAAGCTTGGCATATAGTTTCTTTTCCTTCAGGATTTCCAGGACTATGGTTAGGTGGCATTCATGCTCCTCGTGGGTCTTAGAGTAGATGAGAATGTCATCTATAAAGACAACCACAAACTGATCTAAATAGGGTCTAAAGATCCTATTCATGTAATCCATAAAAATTGCCGGAGCATTGGTTAATCCAAAGGACATTACTGCAAACTCAAAATGGCCGTATCGGACGAAAGGCCGTTTTTGGTATATCTTCATCTCTCACCCTAATCTGTGGTAACCTGACCTCAAATCAATCTTAGAAAACACTTGCGCCTTTAAGCTGGTCCATCAAGTCATCTATCCTAGGCAAAGGGTATTTGTTCTTCACTGTCACTTTATTCAATTGCCTATAGTCAACACACATCCTCATACTCCCATCCTTTTTCTTCACAAACAACACAGGGGCTCCCCAAGGTGATGCACTAGGCCTAACAAACTTTTTCTCCAATAAATCTTCCAATTGAGCTTTTAACTCGGTCAACTCTAATGGGGACATCCTGATGGGGCTATGGATATGGGACCTGCACCCTAAGCAATTCTATGGAAAACTCTATCTCTCTCTGGGGGAAACTCTGTATCTCATCTGAAATACTTCGGGATAATTCCTTACTATCGGTATCTCATCGATACTTTGCTCAAAGTCTACATCACTAGCGGCTAGGAAAATATAACCTTTACTCTCACCCTTACCACAGTCCATTTCTAATGTTATGTAAAGACTTATGGGTTTCTTAGGTCTAATGGGAACAGGAAGAAAAGTAATGGTTTTCTCATAGGCTTAACAGGACACGGTTGGCTTCAAGCCAATCCATGCCAAGAATCACATCTAAACCTTGCATGGGTAAGCAAATGAGATCTAAAACAAATGATCTATTCTCAATAACAAAATGGCAATCTAAACAACATTTACAAGTCCTAACGGGTTTTCCAGGAGGGTAGAAACAATAAGGTCAAAAGGAAGCTCAATTATATGCAAGTTAAGGGTTTTAACACACGAGTGGGAGATAAAAGAATGGGAAGCGCCAGAATCATACAGGACAATTAAGTTTCTACCATACATATTACACTTACCTTCCACGAGATTTCGTGACTTTGTCGTTTCTTCAGGATTAACGGTGAATACCCTTCCTTGGTATTCCTGCTTGGGATTGGGGGTTGGCGGGTTCCTTTCTGTGCATTCCTGAGTAATGACCTGGTTTTCCACACCGGTAGCACACGTTTGTTCCGGCTCGACATGGCATGCTCCCATGATTCTTGCCGCACTTGGACATTCCATGGATGGCACGGGTCGTGGAGGTGCTGCGGACCCTTTGTGGTGCTTTCCCTTGTTGTTGTTATTGTTGTTGTTGTGATTGTTGTTGGGGTTGTTGTTGTAGCGGTTGTTATAGCGGTTGTTGTTGTTGTTCGGCCTTCCTTGTTGAAAGTTCCTTTGTGGACCTTGGGGTCTTGATTGAGGTGGGAATGGAGGTCGATTTTGCCTCTTGAACTGTTGACCTTGAGGTGTCAGCTTTTTGATGATATTCTCAGACTTTGAAGTACCCAGCTTCTCTGCCCTTCTTCAATGATGCGGCATTTGTTGACTAAGGTAGAGAAATCCCTGATTTCCAAGTGCGCAACCTCCACATTAAGTTCTGCCTTTAACCCTGACTCGTATTTAATGCATTTCCAATACTCATCAGGGTTACCTTGGTACATCCTTGAGAACTTAATGAGTTCCTCAAATCTGCAGGATACTGAGCCACATTCATATTCCCCTGGACAAGTTGCATGAATTCAATGTCCTTAGCATTTCTAACCGACTCCGGAAGTACTTCTCGTAAAAATGGACCTTGAATAATTCCCAATCAATGTCCACTTCGGTTGCCTCCAGGAGTCTTCGAACACCAGTCCACCAGAAGCGGCATCACCCTCAAGCATGTGGGTGGCAAAAGTGACCTTCGCTCCTCTGAACATGGAACTACAGCAAAGACCTTCTCATATTCCGAATCCATTCATCTGCTACATTAGGATTCAGGGTCCCTTGAAAACAGGTGGATTCGCCTTACGAAATTCCCCGAAACGAGCATGTTCGGGAATTTCATGTCCTTGATTTATATTAGCTTGACGATTCTGATCCATCCGTTCCATCATCATTCTCATGGTCCTTGCTACGTCGCGAAGTGCTTCAGCGGTCTCATTATCTTGGTTATTCTGTGCGCGCTCCTAGTCCGTTGTCGTCGTGCCATTGGTCCCTATACACACAAAACAGCAACACTGAGGTGATCAAGCCCAATATTCCATGCAAAGTGAGCAAGTTACCATGGCACTTTCAACATACAGAGTCATGTATTTCTAATCCTCAAGCTCATCCTAATGATAAACATCTACACATGACATTACTAACGTATTATGCTTTAGAAGCATAGCAGTCCAATCCTCAGGCTCGTGAGAGAACCTCTGATACCAAAATGTAACACCCTAATAATTAACCCAATACACCTAGGCAGGATTTGATTAATTACTAGACTTTACTCTTTGCTTCAGTTCCTTAATCATGCTTTGAAAATACTTAGTGAAATTACGAGCCATTTTTTTTTTTAAACATAATTGAAAACGTGAGCGCTTAACGTGAATGATTTAGCAAAATTTAAAAGACACATAGGAATTTACAAACATCACATCATAATATATTGGCTCCATCATACAGCATCCATAATTACATATCATATAGATATTTTGCCTACCAACAGAATAAGACTAAGTGTAGGCAATCTAATAAAACATAAATAATATATGGATGGAAGGACATCCATTAATGGCACCTAGTAATAACACTCCAGGGATAGGGATAGATATCTGAAATATACGAGTGAAACTAGCAGGATTCAAGTTCATACCCTGAGCCTCAATGTGATTCACGAACGCTTCCTTCTATTTCTGAAGACGAGATGGAAAGAAAAATAGAGGGAGTGAGAAACTTATAAAAGAATCTCAGTAGGGTACTCACCTCATGATGCATTGTGTCATCATCATCGTCCCCAGGAACCTCGGGTTATTATGAAATAGTGAGCATGCTAAGATTGATTTATTAAGTTCGAAAATATACTTTACCGAGGTTCGTCCCTTTAATCATGCGTCTTATAATGCATCATAAACTTAGCATGTCATGTTTATAATGAACTTTTCCTTTCATATATAATAACATAGTTATGCATAAAATCACATCATATTCCTCATCATCATTTCATAATACTATGCATAGCAGAATATCATATTTCTCATCATCATCTCATAAATACTATGCATAGCAGAACATCATATTCACATAATGCATTTACTTAGTTTCTTAGGTGACTTAAAGTTACTTTCATCATCATTTTCCTGGGCCACCCTATACTCCACCCTTTTGGGAGTAATCTAGGTTATGAGCTCATACCTTGCTAGTCGTCACCAGCATATACTTATCCCTTTTGATAAGTAAAATTTCGTCTCTACCCTTTTGAGAGAACAGACTAGGGGCAAGAATCACCTTTTCACCGCCTATAGTTTGACGGGTCCAAAGGATCATTTTCTCATATATTTTGAGTCACCTTTAAGTCTTTGCATGTTATATCATAATACAATTCTTCATTCATAATCATCATAACATTTTCTCATTTATAGTCTTATGCCGAAATAATATATACCAACTTGAATCATGCATCTGGAGATTCCCAGGAAGAGAGGTGGGTCACAATGGACACGCTTAAATACCAAATCTTTCCTTAGCCAGAATCTTTCCAAATTGCACTCTTACAGGAATACACTTTCTTCCAGGAATAAATATGTCTTTATTTCATGCATAAGTTTTCATTGTTTGCAACAACAACTATAACATACAAACCAGGGAAGCAATCAATGACACCAAATTCTTAATAAGCATCAAATCACATTTTAAGTACACATAAATTACTAGCTTCCCATAAAATTCTTACAAAGTTTTAAAACTCTTTTAAAACTAATTCCTTTTGTTAAACTTGAAAGAAGTCATAGGACTTTAGGCCTAAATTAACCATGGGACCGATTTATAACTTGAAAGAATGTTCATAATTAAATCTTTCACTTAAGATAAAAGGAGCAAGTCTTGAGCTTTAGAGATTTAGGTGACATCTTTGAATTATTACCATGCTATGCAACCTTATTTTAATCTTATCTTTATAAGGTGATAGCTTGGAATTATAAACATGATATGCAATTCCATTTCTTTATCTTTAAGATTTAAGGTGATAACTTGAAAATTAAACATGATGCAAGAACTTGTAATATAAACATGATGCAAGAAACTGGAGCGCGTCCGCATAGGACTAAGGAGAAGAGATCTTAAGCAATTGAGCCCGGAGTCCGCATAGGACCGGTGAGGGAGATGAGAATTACATTTTTTTTAAGCTCCAATTCTCAAGACTTCTTAAAGAATAAATTCTTTAACTCCAATTATCTCATTTCTTCGCTTATGATTCATAAGCAAGTCTTTGAGCTCTAGGATTTTTAGGTGATGACATAAAATAAACATGCCATGCATTGACTCTTTTAGCCATTATAAAATAAAGTGAGAGCATAAAATAAACATGAGATGCAACTTCTTTATTATCTTTAGAGATTAAGTGACAACTTGAAATTTAAACATGAAATGCAAGCTTGGAAATTTAAACATGAATATGCAAGTTCATTTATTCATTCTTGAGAATTTAGTGATGACATAGAAAGTAAACATGGTTATGCAAGGCATAAACTTAAACATGGATGCAAGTTCATTTTATTTCTTTACTAGAGCTCCTCCAAGACTTTAGAGAAATATAAATTCAACCCAATATATCTTAGCAAGACAAAGTGAAAAATACATCTTTCAAGTTCTAAACTCAAGATCATAAAAACATCATAAAAATATTATTCTTTAAAGTTTTGCATCAAGTGGAACTTTCAAGCTTTAGAGGCCTAACTTGTGATGGATTCACAACCCACCCTCAAGGTCCTCATCATCAAGCCATCATCTTAGTCCCACCTAGGCCATATGGCTGAATTGTTCAAAGAAAAGGAAGAAGAAAACCAAATGGAAAAACTAGAGAAAATCCATGAAATCATCATTTTGAACCAAGAACAACACTTAGCAAAGCATAGAAATAAACTTAAAAACAACTCCCTACCTAATCTGATTTGAAGGAAAGGAAGAGAACTTGGTTTCCTTGAGTGAAATGAAAGAAAATATTCTTGAAAACTTGAAGAAAGAATTCAGCCAAGAGGAGGAGGAAATGAGAGCTTTTGGTGCTCCTAAAACTAGAATTTGTGTAAGTTATGAACTAAGCATCTAAACTATCTTCAAGCATGCCTATTTATAGAGATTTTGCAGCTCATAAATGGACAAAGGAAGGAAAGAAATCTGACCAAAAATTAGAGAAAAAAAATAAGGAAGAAAAATCATTTTGTTTGGTGGCTTAAAACATGGAATCATGTTTCCATGTTTTCATGATTCTTTGTTTTCATTCTTTGGATTTTTGTGTAATAATTTTCTGACTTATTACTCAATAATTTCGTGCATTACAGCCTTGTGGAAGAGGATTTTGTGTGTTCCATGTATTTTTTAGGTGTAGGCAAGGTATTCATGCAATTTAGAGAATTTACGGTTAAGGGTTTAAGTGAATTACTAAGCAATTTGGGTGTTTTAAGCAATTTTAGGTTCTAATCAATCTAAATAAATAATTTTGACTCTAGATTAATAATTAGAATTTAATAAGCTTTAATTTGAGCCTAATATTGCTTAGGTTTCGTTAGACGAATCAAAAATCTCAAAATTTGCAAAACTACAAAGAGGGGCAAAACGGTCATTTTACTTAAAAATTGCCCGAGACCACCCGAGCTTAACCAATGGTTAATCATGGCTTAAAAACACCTTTTAACACATTTTAGTGAGGTTCGGGTCAGTCGGCACGCAAATCGGGTTAAAACAACCGCATGGGCGTTTTGGTCATTTCGCGTCGAAACTCAAAATTGAGATTCTTCTCCTCTATTAACACACATAACACAAACAATCCCTTATTAACATCAAAACATCCCCTTGAGGATGGGTGGGGCCCACGATCCTCATTTTCTGAGTAAAATAACCTCAGGGGCATTTTGGTCATTTTACACGTACAGAAAATTGGGGTTTGCAATACTTGCACGAATTGCTCCTAACTTCTCTTCTAACGTTATATTCCTTTATTAAGGATTGTTTGGTCTCAAATTTTATATAATATTTACCTACGGTAATTCGGTAATTCCTAATGACAGTAAAAATTACAATAAAAATTGGGGCGTTACAACAACATGCCATAAATCATCATGTAATTGATCATATAAGCATATATCATATTCTTTGTATATATCCATAAGCATGTTATCATCAAAATCTCATAATAGTAGATACTCCTACCTAGTATGGGAATTCAAGGATCAGACCAGCTAATGCATATGCTATGCTCAACAAGATATATACAATTATACTAGAGATCATCATTTGCATAATTAAGAATCAAACATTACCAAATCAATAGTCATGAATTTCCATTTAAGATAAAAGAGACAAGTCTTCAACTTTAAAGATTTAGGTGATGGCTAGAATCATAAATATGCTATGGTCTTATTTTTAATCTTTATCATTATAAGATGATGACTTAGAAATATAAATATGATGTGCAAAACTTGAAATATAAATATGAGAATACAAGTTCACTTTTAAGTCTTCAAGGGTTAGGTGATAACTTGAAATTTAAACATGATATGCAAGATTTGTAATTTAAACATGAAAATGAAAATCCATTTCTTATCTTCAAGATTTAAGGTGATAACTTGAAATTTAAATATGATATGCAAGGCTTGGAATTTAAACATGAAATATAAATCCATTTCCTTATCTTCAAGATTTAAGGTGATAACTTAAAATTTAAATATGATATGCAAGGTTTGGAATTTAAACATGATATGCAAGTCCATATTATTATCTTCAAGAATTAAGGTGATAACTTGAAATCTAAACATGATATGCAAGGATTGAAATTTAAACATGATATACAAGAGCTTGAAACATAAACATGGATGCAAGTTCATTTTATATCTTGTTAAGCTCAAAACTCAAGACTTTTAGAGAACAAAACTCTTTAACCCCAAATAATCTTAACAAAAAGGAAGTGAGCTTTATAGTCCCTCAATACCATGGTTCCAAGAACCTCATTCTTGAACTCAGCATCAAGCTCAAAAGAAACAATCTAAAGAAAATCCCTAATTTTTCCATTAATCTTTTAACAATAAAAAAAAAATTAAATCTTAGGCTTTAGAGGTCAATTATATGATGGATACACAACCACCACCATGATTCCTCATCATCAAGCCATGGTCATTAACAATCAAAATAACGAAATATAGAGAAGAATAAGAGAAAGAACATGAAATAAAATCCCTACCAAGAGTGTTTTCTTATTTGCAAAGAGAAAGCTTAATCTTTTGTAAAGAAATGAGACAAATCTTCTCTTGGAGCTAAAATGTATTCAGCCAAAGGGAAAAGAAATGAAAGGAGGATTTTTCTTGTGTTCTGTGTTTGGGAATGGAAAGGATAGGTGTTTGGGAGCTGATCTATAGTGGAGATGTGGTGGTTTAAGGTTGAGAGCTTGAGTGGAGGTTAAGAATGGAGGTTCCTGAAGATGGAAGAGCTTTGAGGTTAGAGAGAACAAGACTCCTTTTTTTTTACACAACGTAGTTGGCAAGTTTTGGCAAAAAAAAAATGAATGGTAAGAATGAGAGTTTGAAGAGTATTTATAGTGAAAGGATCAAGAAAAGACAAGAATGCTTGCATGATTTATGCAAGCATGTTGGGCTAATTTTGGGATGAAAATGCTCCATGTTTTATGCAAACATGTTAGCCAAATTTTGGGATGAAAATACTCCATGTTTTATGTAAAAATGTTGTTGTTGAGCATGCATGGTTAATGGAAATTTTCTAACCTTTAATACATGTATGCATCATAGATTTATATCATGTGACCTTATGTTTTAATAGGTATTTTTAATTTTTAGCATGGAATTGTCTATGTGTATATATGTGGTTAAGAATGTGCGTGATGTATGTGATTGAATTATTGTATTGTCATCTTAATCCAATGGCTTAGATTCATTCTTGTTTAAAGACAAGTCTAGGGATTTGTGCAAATAACATTGTAGTAATTATTAAAGTAGTGGCATTGTAGTAATTACTTTAACCAAAACAAGGGTATTTTTATAATTAGACAATGGTAGTGGTATTATTGTAATTCAATTTATAGGATAAGGGTGTCTTTGTCATTAACTAATAAGACAATGGTAGTTTGGTAATTTCTTTTACATAGCAAGGGTATTTTCATAATTTCACTAAATAATGACATTTTTGTAATTCTTTGCATCTTTTTCTATACACACTTGACTATTCTAAGATTATTTGTTATTAATTAACAATAAATTACCAATGTTAACCCTTTCCACTATGAGGCCTAATCAACTTAGTGGGTAAATCAATTGCTTGAGTTCATCGAGTCAATTAACCTAGACAAAATTTGGGATGTTACAAAGCCCATTCCTACACACGATCTTCTAGCTCATTCCTATACATGATCCTTGGATTTCTCTCAATTCACACATGAATCTTTTGAGCCTATTCCTGTACATATGGATCTTTTGAACTCATCCTTATACATGATCGTTGGATTTAATTTCTCCAATTCTCACATAGACTTATTCCAGTCAAGTTTACTTCCCAAACTCAATTCAAGGGTAGTAAGGTTTACTTTCCCCAACAAACCAATTTACTTTCTTTGGCCCAAGAAACATGATCTCATGCTTTCTTTCACATGTAAGCAATTGCAAAAATATTCATCTTTACATAACATCATTAAAGAAGTCACATATACAAGCATCATAATCATATATGCATCTTACTTACATATGCATTTTAATTATATATGCACACATATTGCTCATTATCTCAACTCTAGCTCATAGAGCATCTTCATACTTTCAGTCTTCAAACATTCACCATTGTATATGCATAACATTATCAATATATTCACATAGTATAAATGATGTCAAATCATAGACATTTCATAATCTTTTCAGCTAACCTAGTATGCTACCAGAATTTAGATTTTAAAGAAATGGAACATCTACTAAACCACATCAAAATAGAGTTAAATAAATTTTCAGTGTTAGTTCAACATGTCTATGAGACCCTATAAAAATTGGAGAGAAAAATAAGGTTGCTATAAATTTAGAGGTCAGAAACTAAGCTTTTAAAGTAAGTCTTTTGTTACCCATCAAATGATCATATAAAAACCTAAAAAAAATCAAGTTTGGACTTCAAGATGTCCTTAACACCTTGTAAAATTTTCAACTCAAAATTCAATCATTTGGTATAGTAATAAAATTAAATATACTGCTCAGATTGATGCAGAAACCCTGACTAGTTCAGTTTTTCAATTTTAAAATAGTAAAAGTACTTAAAATGACTCAAGAAAATTATTGGAAATACTTCCATATGTTATTTCATCACATAAAATTTTCAACTCAAGATAAGGTCCCTAACCATGTCAAAAAATTCAAATAATTTCACTTGTAGTTCACAACATATTTTGAGAAAAATGATTTTCTAACATCATTCAAACACTCTTCCAAATTAAACACAATAATATCAATGTATTATAAACCAATAAAACCAAAAATTCCAAGCTCATTCAATTAGAAAATTTCAAAGTAAATTTTGAAAAGAAAAGAGGACAAATAAAGCCCTACTTGTTACTTATGTGTTCTTGCTCTTGTCTTGACTTTTTCTAAGAGCTCTTTCATCCAATTTTTGATCTAACCCAAGTAAACTCTTTAAAACAAGAACGGTGATATAACTGATGGCATGACGATTTGAGCTTTCCTTGCAAAGGGTTGATTTGAGTTTTTCAAGAGGTAGATGGTAGTTTGTGCTTTGGTTGTGAATTCTTAGTGTTGTAACCTGAAGTTTCAAGCTAGATTATGGTATTTGATGAAGGAAAAATGGAGAGGCTGTATAGAGGAGCTATGGCCAAAATTTTGGAGAAGAAATGGTAAAGTTTGTGAGTTCTTTCATTTAAAATAACATATATATTAATTTCTATTAAGAAAATTATTTCTTTAAAGATAAATAGATGAAATTTTGTAAGGTTCCTATTGGATCTTAATAAAGGTAATGGTGTGACATATTTCTAAACCATATACTTGTCACCCTAGGTGGCAAGCTTGTACTGCAAGTTTCATACATGTAAAAAATTACACACCGTAATTTTACCTAGGAAATCATATTGCTCAAAATTAAATTTCGGTCTAAAAACTTCATTTTTAACCTTTCCTAATCCTAATCCAATATTTTCTCTATCTCAAGCACCTTCTGTTCCAATTATATAGTTTTGGTGGTCCTAACGGTCTGCAAAACCCGCATGGTCACTATTCACATTTTTTTTTTCGTCATCATCACGCCATTCTTATCTTGCCTAACCTTATCAGAATCGTAAAATTTGATTAATAAAATTCAAATAAAATTTTTGAAATAAATTTCACGGTATTACAATACCACCCTCCTTAAAATAAAATTTGCCCTCAAAATTGTAGCTCACCATTCTCATTCCTAGTACATTTACGGTTTATTTGTTGGAACACACGAACAAAAGATATTCAATTGATTGGGCTCAATACTATGCTAAGTGTGATAGTGTAACGCCTCGATTTCCGCGTTAGAATGCAAATAACCAAATGCCCCTGAGGTCATTTTTACCCGGAAATTAAAGGGCAGTTGCCCGCAACCCTCGAATGGGTCAACTCGATGTTTGAAGGGGATTATGCTGTTATGGATGATACCGAGGAGAGAACCTCGTTTTCTAAACTTCCGGCTCAAAATGACCAAAATACTCCTCCTGTGTCTACACGGGTAAAAGGTGCCGTTTGAGCCAGTTTTTCCAGGAAGTTTAGAATGATGTTTATGAGCAATGTTTGATGTTTAGTTGGGCTCAAAGGTCTGGGCAGTTTAATGCAAAATTACCATTTTGCCCCTAGAACAGTGTACAGGAAGCCTAATGACGCAATTAAGTAAACCTAAGCAATATTAGGCTTAATCGAAGATTAATTTATTTCGATAATTAATCTAGAGTCAAAATAATTTATTAAGGTTAATTAGAACCTAAGATTGCTTAGATAAACTCTAATTGTATTCTTTAAATTCAAGATTCCTAGTCATGGAATCTTGAATAGTGTTTTCTCTCTCCAATTCCTTAAATTAAGGAATTGAGCCATACCTCATTTGATCAAAAGAATTATTTTAAATTACTAATCTAATAAGGTTACCCTCCTAATCAAGTCTTGAACCACCTTAATTAACCATTTTCTCACCTAAACACTTGCTTACAAACTCCTAATCAAAAGCCTAATTAAAGAAACACTTAAACACATCCTTAAACCACAATTACATGAACAAAAATCCCTTCCCCTTGGCTGATGTGACCAAAATCCCCCCTAAAAATGGTGCCACATGTTGATTTTTGATGCACTCCAGCCCATACCTTAGGCCATACCTTGCCCATGCTTCCAACCATGCTTGCCATGCCTAAGCCCATGCTTTTGTAAGAGATATTTTCCTCCTCCCTTGACCTTGAAAAGCCATCAGCCATTCCCTCCCCAAATCAGCCAACATGTCTCATTTTTTATAAATACCAAGCCTTTGAAGACTTGGTTGCTCTTTGGATCATTTGCCAAGTTTAAGCATTCTTACACTTTCTCTCATTTCCTCTCAAATTCCCTCAACTTGGCTGATTTCTTCCTCAAGACTCCAAGAGGATTTCCTTCTCCTTCCATCAAGAAAACAAAGCTTTCTTACATCTCTTTAAGACTTCTTAAGGTAGGGGTTAAGTTTTGATGATTTTGTTTGTGTTCTTCAAGAAAGTTCTAGTTTTTCTCTTGGTTTCAAACTCCTTTCCCTTCCCCTTTCTTTTTCGGCCAAGAGGCCTTTTTACAAAAAGAATGTGAGCTTGATGATGAGGTTTCAAGATAATGACTTGTTGTTGTCATGTGAGAAACCTCTAAAGCTTGAAACAACTTGGTCTTGGACCATACATGCTTGGATTTCCTTTCTTTTCTTAGCTTAAGTTTCGGTTTTCCTCTTCCTCTTTCCCTTAAGGATTTCAGTTTTTCTTCCTTGGATTTGAACAAAGTTTGTAAAATATGTCTAGTAGATCACAAAATTTTGTTAAGAAAGTTAATCTTATGATTTCAAAAAGCTCTAAGCTTACCCTTGCCAACCTTAAAGTTGGTCGGCCGTTCTAAGAGTTTTACTCTAGATTGAAGCCCATGAGCAATAAAATAAAGAATATGACTTAGTTCTTGTAGTTTTGTTTAGACAAAGTGATGAACTTTGGGTCCATTTCCTTAAGCTTGATGATGAGTTCAAACCTTAAGATTTCTCTTGAAGTCTAGGTGCTAAGAACTCTAAAGCTTGCCTTATGATACATAATGGGTTGAGGTTTATGTTCCTCTAAAAGTCTTGCAAGAGCTCTAGCTAAGATAAAAACAAGATGCATTCATGTTTAAATTTATGTCTTGCATCTCATGTTTATTTTGATGCTATCACTAATTTCACAAGAGTAAATGAATGAACTTGCATTACCATATTTAAATTCCCAAGCTTGCATTTCATGTTTATATTTCAAGTCATCACTTAATCCTTAAAGATAATAATGAAGTTGCATCTCATATTTATTTTATGCTCTCACTTTACTTTCTAATGAAGAGTAAAATAAAGTGCATGGCATGTTTAAGATTTTGTCATCACCTAAATACTCTAGAGCTCAAAGACTTGCCCTAAGTATCCTAAAAAGGAAACTCCATTAAAAAAGAAATGGATGAGTTTTGGTATGATTCAATAATGGTTTGATTTTGTAAAATACATGAATAATTTCAAGAAAATGTTGGAAAACTGTTTTATGAGGTCTCAAGATGTTTAAAATAGTTTGGAATGTGTCAAAATCATGTTTTCTCAAATTCCTAGGTTCTGGTAATCGATTACCACCCATGTAATTGATTACCAAAAGGGTTTTGAAGGACTTTTGGTTCTGGTAATCGATTACCAAGATGTAATGATTACCACGGCTTTTTTTCATGCCCAGAACCTGCTCAGAAACCCTGTAATCGATTACCTTATAGTGTAATCGATTACTTTATGTTCTTTATTTTTCCTAAACAGATTAACCCAAGTAATCGATTACCATTATATGTAATCGATTACCCTTGTTTTTGAAACCCAGAATGAATTGAGCTCCTGGTAATCGATTACTAGGAACATGTAATCGATTACCAGAACACCTTTTGTTTCCAAACATCCCAAGAGAAAACTAGTAACTTATATGCATTTCAACCCAAGAGATTATGTGATCTTATGGGTTCATGATTCCGTTCTATGTTTGGCTCCTATAAATGCTGTTCTAAGGTGTTAAATGTGTAAAATTATGTTGAATGAAGCAAGGATCGATTTAGAAAAGTTAGAAAGGAATAAGTAATTTAAAAAGGGATTTGAGATGAGAATTCTAGAACACCTTAATGCAAAGAAGTGCAAATCTGAGCATAATTAATTCAAGGATAAATGATTCATAATTAGTAAGACATGTACAAGATCCTTTCATAAATGATTAGGTGCTAATTTCTAAGTTTAAGATGATGATAAGAGATCTAAAGTGGTTTATAACTTAGAGAACATGCCTAGGAATTCCTCATAATTGGTCTAGGAATTAATTATGGAGCCTTAGGCGAAGATGGATCTTAAAAAGGGTCATAAATGGAGATTTTAGAGCCCCGTAAGCATGTGATATTTTCTCCCTTTTATGATAAGTGCTGATTGAAATTTTGATGGGTCAAATCTTAGAGAAAAGTTTAAGTGTTAACCCCTTGAGGGTAATAAAAATGCAAATACAAGTTTAAAGCCCGTAAGGGTCAAAGCATAAGATACTATGAGATAGGTGGACGAGAGTATGATTATGATGATGAACCTCGTGCACACTTATGATGATGTGATTATGTTAGTTCCTTGAGCATGAAACTTTATGTGCCAAATTTGATATGGTGATATGATGAAATGTTGTGTTTGAGATGCATAATGTTTCAAAAATATGAATGAAATTGAGAAATATGCTCATGTGAACTAGAAAGTTTTGCAATGAGAAAGTTCCATGAAAATGATGCATGTGACTGAAATTATGTGGCATGACTCAAATTTGAGGAAATTCGAAGAGTAGCTGTTATGCCGCCAAATTTCCGTCAAATTTGAGGGACAAAAAGAAAGTTTTTGAGAAATATGAAGTTTAAAGTTATATGCCAAGACGCATTTCTCCCTACGTGAGGAGAAAGTAAACCCGATGGGGGTATGGACGTCGAGCCATACCGAAGCGGACAAAGTCACTGGTCTTAACCAGTCGATGCGTTTCGAAGAATGAAAGTATATGATGTTTAAGGTGACACACCGAGACGTACTTCTCTGCTCCTGAGGAGAAGGTAAAACCATGAGGGCATAGACATTAGCTCCAAAGCGAACAAAGTCGTTGGCTTAAGTCGATGCGTTTCGAAGAAGGAAAAAGTCCCATGATGGGTGATCCTTAGGCCCCCTACCCGTACTCTAGAAGTCGGGATTATGATGATGAATATGATTATGTTTATGATTCGCTTATCAAGAGGATAAGTAAAAACTAGTGACGACTAGTTAAGGTATGAGCTCATAGCCTAGTTTAAGGTGCGGTTACTATTATGATTGGTGTCACAAGTATGAGAAAAAGAAAGATGTTTAAGAGAAAAGTTACATGCCACTTATATGTTGATTGATAATTGTTTGATTTACCTAAAGTACTGCCATGCATCCATGAACTATTATGTTGCATACATGTATTAAGAATCATTATAAAAGACATGGACCTTGGATAAATACCTTTGTGAAAACCTCATAATGAACTTATGCATGCTTAACCTTTTCATAATAAACCCAAGGTTCCTGGGGACGTAAACGATGACACTAGGATAAAGGTTTTCCTCCTGAGATTCTTTAGCAAGAATTCTCACCCCTCTCTGTTTCTTTCCGTTACGTCTTCAGACATCGATGGCATCGTTCGTGATTTCATTGACCCGCCTACATGGGAGGTGCACTATGACCCCAAGCATCAGTCCTACCACTTCAAGGGTTATTGCGAGGTGCGTGTTTTGTATACGTGGGATGCCCGTTTGCCTTTCCAGTCTCCAGCTTATCGCTTCGACCCGACTTCTCCCTTTGGCGACGACCTGATCTTTGAGAGGACGCGACCAGACGAGAGAACGCCCCCCGACCCTCGTCCCAGCTGTGCATGATCATCCGGAGTTTGTATCCCTCATACGCCCTCGGGAAAGACCTATGAGGACTCATCCGATCCGTATCGAGGATTCCGTCCCTTTGTGCCTTGGCCGCTCAGAGAGGTAGCGAGGATACAGTCTCCAGCCGAGGCTTGTGAGGCGTGTACGTCAGCCACGCCCTCGTCGAGGCGGTCACGTCGCTCCGATCCGCATACCCACGTCTCCTCTTCAATGGGCCACATCCGAGGAGCTTCGCAGTTCGTAGGCTACATATCTCCGAGGATTTGCGTCGTCCATAGGTGTTGGAGGAGAGTCTTAGCATGAGAGTATCTTTTGGGTTGTTTCATGTATTTGTTATTATGTTTCTTATTTTATGTTATTGTCCTGCAAGCTCTCCCACTAGTATGGGTAAGACTTATGTTTCTGTTATATTTCCTTGTAATGTACTAAACTATATTATCTAATGTGATGAGGAATGATGTTTATGATGGATGTGTTCTTTAATGCTTATGTTCTGTATGTTTTATTTATTCTTCCGCTTCACGTTGTTTATGTTACGCGCAAAGGCTTGCACTTTGTTTTATATAAATCATTTCAAAAAAAAAATTTACCCGTATTTTCCGCTAAGTATTTTATAAATGAATTTAAAGAGAAGTAATAACTAATAATTAGTCTTGATACATCCTAGGCGTATTGGATTAAATATTAGGATGTTACAGATAGCAACCAACTATAGCACCACTAGATTTCATGCATATCAAAACCTTATATCCTAACATACAAATAAGATTCATGGCACGACTTATCTATGTAACGCCCAATTTTTACTGTCATTAGGAATTACCAAATTACCGTAGGTAAATATTATATAAAATTTGAGACCAAACAATCCTTAATAAAGGAATATAACGTTAGAAGAGAAGTTAGGAGCAATTCGTGTAAGTATTGCAAACCCCGAATTTCTGTACGTGTAAAATGACCAAAATGCCCTGAGGTTATTTTACTCAGAAAATGAGGATCGTGGGCCCCACCCGTCCTCAAGGGGATGTTTTGATAATAATAAGGGATTGTTTGTGTTATGTGTGTTAATAGAGGAGAAGAATCATAATTTTGAGCTCTAACGCGAAATGACCAAAACGCCCATGCGGTTTTAACGATTGCGTGCCGACTAGCCAGAACCTCACTAAAATGTTTTAAAAGGTGTTTTTAAGCCATGATTAACCATTGGTTAAGCTCGGGTGGTCTCGGGCAATTTTTAAGTAAAATGACCGTTTTGCCTTTGTGCAAGTTTTACAAATTTTGAGATTTTTGATTCGTCTAACGAAACCTAAGCAATATTAGGCTCAAATTAAAGCTTATTAAATTCTAATTATTAATCTAGAGTCAAAATTATTTATTTAAATTGATTAGAACCTAAAATTGCTTTAAAACACTCAAATTGCTTACTAATTCACCTAAGCCCTTAACCGTAAATTCTCTAAATTGCATGAATACCTTGCCTACACCTAAATAATACATGGAACACACAAAACCCTCTTCCATGAGGCTGTAATGCACGAAATAATTCAGCCATAATCATTAGAATTATTGCAAGATAATGCACTAAAACAAAATGCCAAAAAATTCCCTAAAACATGGCATAAAACATGCCTTAAACAAGAAATGATTTTCCTCCCTTTGTTCCCCATGAAAAATCCGAAAATTATGCCTCCTCCTCTTGTCATACATGAGCTTGAATTCCTCTATAAATATGCTGCTTGAGGAGCCTTGAAGCCTTGCTCATAACTTACACAAATTCTAGTTTTAGGAGCACCAAAAGCTTTCTTTCTTCCTCCTCCTTGGCTGAAATTTCTGCTCCCATTTCTCAAAGAGATTTTCTTTCATTTCACTCAAGGAAACCAAGTCCTATTCCTTTCCTTCAAATCAAATTAGGTAGGGAGTTGTTTTTAAGTTTATTTCTATGCTTTGCTAAGTGTTGTTCTTGGTTCAAAATGATGATTTCATGGATTTTCTCTAGTTTTTCCATTTGGTTTTCTTCTTCCTTTTCTTTGAACAATTTGGCCATATGGCCTAGGTGGGACTAAGATGATGGCTTGATGATGAGGACCTTGAGGTGGGTTGTGAATCCATCACAAGTTAGGCCTCTAAAGCTTGAAAGTTCCACTTGATGCAAAACTTTAAAGAATAATATTTTTATGATGTTTTTATGATCTTGAGTTTAGAACTTGAAAGATGTATTTCTCACTTTGTCTTGCTAAGATATATATATTGGATTGAATTTGTATTTCTATAAAGTCTTGAAGGAGCTCTAGTAAAGAAATCAAATGAACTTGCATCCATGTTTAAGTTTATGCCTTGCATAATCATGTTTACTTTCTATGTCATCACTAAAATTTCAAGAATGAATAAATGGACTTGCATACTCATGTTTAAATTTCCAAGTTTGCATTTCATGTTTATATTTCATGTTGTCACTTAATCTCTAAAGATAATAAAGAAGTTGCATCTCATATTTATTTTATGTTCTCACTTTATTTTATAATGGCTAAAAGAATCAACGCATGACATGTTTATTTTTATGTCATCACCTAAAGATCCTAGAGCTCAAAGACTTGCCCAAGTATCACAAGCAAAGTTGGAACCATGATAATAAAAACTCTAAAGCTTTCTTGAGATTATTGGAGTCAAAGAATTCATTCTTTAAGAAGTCTTGAGTTTGGAGCTTAATAAGAATTCTCTTCTCCCTCTACTCGTCCTGCGGATTACCACCGCTCCAGTTTCTTAAGATTTTCTTCTCCCTCCACTTGTCCATGCGGACTACCGCCACTAGTTTCTTGCATCATGTTTATATTTCCAAGTTATCACCTTATAAAGACAAGATTAAAATGGGTTGCATAGCATGTTTATAATTCTAGCTATCACTAAATCTCTAAAGCTCAAGACTTGCTCCTTTTATCTTAAGAGAAAATTATAATCATGAACATTCTTTCAATGTATAAATCGGCCTCATGATTAAGAGGCTTAAAGTCTTATAATTTCTTTAAAGTTTAACAAAAAGAATTAGTTACTAAAGGAGTTTTGAAGCTTTGCAAAAATTATACGGGAAATTAGTACTTTATGTATACTTAAAATGTGGTTTTATGCAATTATATGAGGTTCATGATTCGCTACTATCTGAGTTTAGTACTACTGTATGATGATGGTTTAATATGTTTAAAGTTGTGATGATTATGATTTATTGCTAAGAGAACGATTCTATGCATGTTAGAAATAAAACTAGCTTCCAAAAAACGTAAAAGCAAGATTTCTAGAACTCTAGAGAATGAAATTTATGCGTTCTGTCAGAACCTTTAGCAGCCCTAAGAACCAAGTACTATTGTGTTTATATAAGGGAGAATGATTCATAATTGGTTTAGTAATTAATTTTAGCACCATAAGGAAAGCCGGTAATGAGAAAGGGTTAAAAATGCAACTTCTAGCACACGTGAAGCCTTAAATATAACTTGCTGCCTATGTTGTCCCATATAGTTTAATAATGTTCTTAAGGCTTATAATTAATGGTAATGATGATAATGAATCCTTTAGATGCATGATTAATTAGTGTGATAATTGAGGTTACCCGATTTTAAAGTTTCGATGTTTAAGATAGTTTTCGGTAAGAATTTATGATGATAGTTCTTTGAAATTTGAAATGATAAGTCTATGAAGTGATTTGATGCTTATTAAGTATTTGATATCATTGAATGATTCCCGGGCTTGCATGTTATAGTTATTGTTGCAAACAATGAGAATGCTTATGCATGAAATAATGAAATATTCTTTGTTATTTAAAAATTTACCCTTGTTGCTGGAAGAAAGTATATTACTAAAGTGTAATTTGGAAAGGTTCTGGCTAGGAAATACTTGGTATTTAAGCATGTCCATTTGTGACCCACCTCTCTTCCTGGAATCTCCCGGATGCATGATTAGTTGGTATATATATTATTCGAATAAGACTATAAACGAGAAAATGTTATAAATGATTATGAATTGAGAATTGTATTATGATATAACATGCAAAGACTTAAAGGTGACTTAAAATATATGAGAAAATGATCCTTTGGACCCATCAAACTATAGGTGGTGAAAAGGTGATTCTTGCCCCCTAGTTCGTTCTCTCAAAAGGGTAGAAATGAAATTTTTACTTATCAAAATGGATAAGTATGTGCTGTGACGACTAGCAAGGTATGAGCTCATAACCTAGATTACTCCCAAAAGGGTGGAGTATAGGGTGGCCCAAGGAAAATAGTGATGATGATGATAAGATTTTAAGTCACCTAGGACACTAAAGGAATGAAATATGTGCACCATGTCTTGTGCATAGCTATTATGGTATGATGTTCTTCTATGCATAGCATTTATGAGATGATGATGTGAAATATGATGTTCCTCTATGCATGTTATTATGATATGAAGATGAGGAATATGATGTGTTGATGAAAGGAAAAGTTCATTATAAACATGACATGCTAAGTTTATAATGCATTATAAGATGCATGATTAAAACGACGAACCTCGGTAAAGTATATTTTCGAACTTAATAAATCAATCTTAGCATGCTCACTATTTCATAATAACCCCGAGGTTCCTGGGGACGATGATGATGACACAATGCATCATGAGGTGAGTACCCTACTAAGATTCTTTTTATAAGTTTCTCACTCCCTCTATTTTCTTTCCATCTCGTCTTCAGAAACAGGAGGAAGCGTTCGTGAATCACATTGAGGCTTTCACCGGTAATTGAACTTGATCCTAGTTTCACTCGTATATTTCAAATATCTATCCCTATCCTTGGAGTGTTATTACTAGGTGCCATTAATGGATGTCCTTCCATCCATATATTATTTGTTTTGTTAGATTGCCTACACCTAGTCTTATTCTGTTGGTAGGCAAACTATCTATGTGTTATATAATTATGGATGTTATATGATGGAGCCAATATGATGTGTTTTTCATGCTATATCTGCACGTTATTCGCTTTATTTCGATTATTGTTCACGTTATGTGCGGCTCATGTTTTCAATTATGTTTTTTTAAAAAAAATGGCTCGTAATTTCACTATGTATTTTCAAAGTATGATGAAAGAACTGAAGCAAAGAGTAAAGTCTAGTAATTAATCAGATACAACCTAGGTGTATTCGGTTAATTATTAGGGTGTTACAATCTACACATTGAAAGCATAACGTCCCATTCCTCAAAGTCCTACTAGGATGACCTCTATACCCTAATGTAACACAAAGTATAACATCATCCTTAAACTATGGCATTAGACTTAAGAGTTGTTACTTATAAATTAGCGGACATTCCTTAAATATCTATAGTAAAGGTGGTCGAATCATACAATAACTAATTCGTAATTCTACTAAAATTCATAACAAAGAAATAAAGTATTTATTGAATACATTTCCAAATACAAGAAAAATGATACGAGCTTAGGAGGACAAAATGGACATTTCAGCATTAGAAGAAAATCTCATTATTGGCTTACTTTACATCAAGCATATGATGTTTCGGTCATGTTGGGCTAAGTCTTATTCATTTAGTTTATAAGTTTATATTTTAAAATGTTTCAAGACTTGTTTTATTTTTATGTTTGTTAAGCCCAATTGTTAGTGTAGTAATTTGGACCTATTCTAGTAGGGTTAGGAATAAGTTTAACCTAAATAAGAGGTATAAATACCTCCAAAACTTGGCAACCACTTGTTCAGTTTTTGTTTGAATGAAATTTCTATGGTTTCTTTAAGAAACTTTGTGCGTACAAATGAGGTTGAGTGATTCCCTTAACTTGTTGCATCAGGAAGCTAAATAGAAGAGTACAAGGAAGAGTAATTCCATTGTGTTATTTTATTTGGTTTTCAATCACATCTTCCATATCAATTGTGTGTTGGGATTTTTGGGTTTTGATATCCACGATTCCGCATCATTTGTATCAGCTTTAGGCGTTAGATAATTCATATTTATCTATTTTTCCTTTTTCTTCTAGTTCCTACATTGTTGTTGTATTTTTTTCTGATCAATAGTGCTTTGCGTTTTCATTTTGTTTCAATTTAAAAAAAAAAAAAAAAACTTTTGTTCACGTCATTTACCTTTCTTTTCTCTAGTGGTGCAAAGCATCAAGAAAGCATGCAATAAAAAAGTAGTGCAAAAAAAAAAGAGGCCAAACAAAAAAGACATTAATTCATTTTTCCCTTTTTTGTTTTTTAATTTTGGGTCCTTCAAATTTTTTTTATCTCTTTAGGTCATTTGTTTTTCTTTTAAATTGATCTCATTATTTCTTTCTAATTCTTTGGTTGTTCCTTGTGCCATTTAAATATTATTTGGAACTTTACCTTTTTTGAGTTTGTTTGATTTCTTAAGTGCAACATTTATAAGGGGTCCAGAGTAGTAAAAGGTAAGAGTGGTGAGTACAAAAGAGGGTAAAAGCCATATTGAGTACAAACACGAATGTCCACTTTGAGTGAAATACGTAAGCGAGTGCTTTGTGAGGTTGTATCTTTTATTACTTTGCAGATTATTCAAATGGCTATTAACATATCTGGGAGTGATGACAATGCTACAAGAGCGAATGACATAAAGCTCCTGCAGAAGACCCTTAAGCAAATACAAAGCAGATTAGATGATATGGAAGCACAACTATAGGAGGTATCATAATCTAAGTCCAAGGGAAATTTCAAGGTTATTCCACAAAACCAACACTCACAATCACTACTAGAAACTTGTGGAATATAGACGAATTTTCCAAGATTTTTTTCGTTTCTAGAGAATGGATTTATAGACAAGTAAATGAAAATGTGGAAAAATTTTTTTTTGGCAAAATTTATGAATCCGTCTGTAATTGTTGGCATAAAACTTATAGATGGCAATTACAGAATAATGAAATAATTCTTTTTTATTTTTTTACAAAATATACAAACAAATTTACATATAGGAAAAACCGTCTATAATTTGAAATTTAAGGTGTGTATTTAATGTGCACATTACAGACGGATTATCCCGTCTAAATCCATCTAATATTAGGAGATTAAAAAGGTACGTATTTAATGCGCGCATTACAAATGGAAAATTTGTCTGTAATTTGAAATTTAAGGCGCGTATTTAACGTGCGCATTACAGATGGATTTTCCCTGTCTAAATCCGTCTATAATTTGAAATTCAAGATTCCAGACGAAAATCAATTGTAACGTTAGAGATTAAAAAGGCACATATTTAATGCGCGTATTACAAACGGGAAAATCCTTCTTAGTTCTTTTAGTCTATTGTGAGAAAGGATTTTGGAGGGGAGAAGAAGGAAGAGGAAGACATTGGATAATTGATTTGTGTTTGGGAGTTTTGTTAATTGAGGAAGGGTGTTTGTAGGATTTCTAAAATCCTCCCTAATCCTCCATTCACCCCCATTTTGAGTTCCTCCATTTTGGGGGGTTTTAATGAGATATGAACTAAAAATACCATTTTACCCCTATTAATTTTAGCTTATTTCAAAAACAATCACACTACACTTCTCTCTCTCACGAGGACACACACACACATGAAAATATCTCTGAACTTTCGCACACACACAACAGCTTTGATCTTGAACCCTAATCCCAATTTCCTTGAACCCTAATCCCAATCTTCTTCTATTCGATTCCGTTCAGCTATACGAAGATCTTCTTCCTTGAACCCTAATCCCAATATTGATGTGTCAGATCCCAAATCTTGAGGCGTTCATGTCGCAATCCAAGAGGAGTTTCTAAACCTTCTCTATTTCAGAATCTTTTCTAAAACCCTTCACGTCGCAATTCTTTCAATCTATTGATCGCGTTTTAGATTTGCTTCAGCTTCTACACGAGGAATGTGAGTCCTCTCTTTCTCTCATTCCTTCTTCGCATCGTAACTAGAAAAAAAAATTATCAATATTTGTTTGCTTTTTTATTTTCAAATAATGTTATGCGATTTCGCGAAGTGTTAATGTGCCTAATTCAACTTGGTTGCAGTTATGAGACCTTTTTTTTGTGGAAGAAAAAGAGAAGGTGCTCAAGGTTCCTAAGATCAAACAAAAGGTAAAAAAAAAATCTCCAATTGCTGCCACTTTACTTGTTAATTTGCCTTGAAAATAACAATGAGATTAAGAATCTTCTGTAAGGATCTGACATAGTTGATCTTCCCTTGGCGTTAAGAACTTGTCATAATGGAATGTGTTTTAATTTATGCTCAATTCAATCATATGCATGTTTATATAGAATCTTTCAAAGGTAACCATCGCATTTGTAAATTTTGGAAAGAGCAGCACACTTTCAATCACTCCTATCCTAGTAGAGACTAGTGTTAAGTCCATCGTACTCCAAAGGCAATCAGCTTTTCTGTCCAAGTCAAAGTCATGAACAAGTCATACCAATCCCTTCTTGGACTCACGTCAAACTATATAACTTTGCCACTGATTTTGAGGCTCAATCACTCACTGCATTGATTCCTTGATTGCTGCAGCACGCATCTAGAGTCTTTGTTTATTAAATAGTGTCCTTGGTTGTTCGTTATATAAAGCTATAGTTCGGCCATAAAATGTGTTTAGATGTTGAAAAGTGTGGAAAGCACCATGAAATGTGAGATTTGTTATTTGCGTGTGTGAGATTTGTTGTTAATGAATTTGTAGTATTTGCATTGGATGGTCTTTGGACTTGCATTGAATCTAAGTTACTGAAAAGGATTTCGGGCTTTGGCAGAAATAGTCAGAGAAACCATACACTTATTGAGACTGATTCTATTTATAGCTAATAATATTCAATAGATGTACTTATGTGGAAGCGAATTCAAATACGGGTTAATAAGTCACAATGAATGTTAAGGTTTATACGTGCTTGTCTACCCCATCTCTACCTTAATAATCATATACTACCTTTCTAAGCTTCTTTGTTTTTAAGCATGTTTAGCTTTCTGTAACTGAGGATGCATTTTGAAGTAACTTCAAATATGGGTCAATTTTTATAATGTGAATTTATCTATGTGTCGTATTTGAGATGTTTTTATATTATAACTACTTTGGGCATCTTTCACTCACTCTTAGGAGCCTAGATTCAAGCAATAAGTTTGATTAATCATGATATTATTTGAAGTCAAAGTAATATGATGTGCTGCTAATGTATAATAGATTGGAACCTTGGTGGAAGACAAATGGTAATTTAGTTCTTCCTACCCATCTTTCAACTTTATTTGTTTATTTATTCTCCTAGATCCAAGCAAATGCCCTATTGCCATATTCAGCACATGATTTGATGACTGAATATATCATTCATTGTACCCCATTTGCACATTTGGCCCTCTGGGGATGCCCATTTAATAAGTTGATTGGTTTCTTCACTTTTTCTTGTAGGATCTTGGGATCGTTTTAAGGATCCTTTTTTACCTGTCCTAACCCTTTAGAGCTAGTGAGGTGAACACCAATGAAAAAGAACAATCATAACAAATATACCATCCTGCAAATGACCATGGAAAGGCCATCCATTTTTTCAGCAAATTGGTTCCCTTTATTTGTTAAGGCGTGGGTCTAATTTTTAGTCCTTATCCTTACTAAAAGGAAAGGAATTTGTCTTGTGTAAATTTCAGTTTGATATATACATGCCAAGTTTCCTAGTGCTTTTGCCAGTTCTGAGTAGTGGAGTGTTCTTTTATTTATCGTTCTTCTATTGCACTTTCAGGAATGATGAGACTTTGCATTAGCCACTTTAACTAACACAATCACATGCTCAGATAGTTAAAATTCATCATCATGGACTCTAAACCCAACAAATTTCTAGTTATGAATTATGTGAAATGTTGATGAGAATTAGGATTCTTGATGTGTTTCTTGTTACTGTGTTGTCAATTCTGTTTAGTTTCTATTTTTATCTTTCACTATCTGTATTGCCTTTGGGTAGGATTGAGGTGTTTCAGAACTACCTTAGTCTAGAACAAGATCAATTTAATTGTTTTTAATTAGCTTTGCTTGTAGTTTTCCTCCAGGCTTTGTTAAGGCCCTGGATTTCTTTTAATTATCTGGATTGCATGCAAATCCTGACTTGTATGCCCCATCAATGGAAGGTCACATATCCATCAATATACCTTTGTCAAAAGTTTGCCTATGGTTGGTGTTTTAACTTTTAATTAATCTGAATGGATGGGATTATAGAAAGTGCTAAAGAGTTGTAAAATATTTTTATTTTACCATTTTGCAAGTGGTCAAATATTTTGTGGTTACACCATTCTATCAATTGTTGTCATCCCCTTCTTCCCATTCAGGTGAGTATGCTATAAAATATTTAGTTTTGTTGTACTTGATTAGTTTGAGTATCTCGATAGGCCCTGGCTTGGCTTGGCTTGATTGTATATGCAATATTTAATTGTGGTTGCAGTTTGTGTATGATAATTTATTGATTGCACAAATTTGTTTCTTGATAATTTATAGATGGATGATCAAGGAGGAAACACAAACCTTACATTGTTAAGTTGGAGACAAAAATATAGGATGATTGTTGTCCAAGTTGTATGCCTTGTAGTTTATTATTACATAATTAGAAAACGTTCTCAAGATAATATGATTGGCGTACTTTAACCTTAGAGAAGGAGAGGGTTCGAGCAAAAATAATGACACAAATTGCTAGTAGTGAAGGTCGTAAGATAATAAGAATGGGTCCCAAAGCTTTTTTAGACTTGTGTGATATCTTAAAACGAGAAGGTGGTCTCCAACCAACACAAATGGTAACCTTAGAGGAACAAGTTGCCAAAACACTCTACATTCTAACACATAATGTTAGAAATCAGAGGTTAGTTCGGTTTCGATGCTATGGGGAATCCACTAGTCGTCATCTTCATCGTGTGCTTCGATCAATAATTGAGCTAGAAGATAAATATCTCAAACAACCTAATGGCTCGCAAATTCCTATGGGAATTTTGAGAAAGTTTAACCCACTCTTTAAGGTAAATTTATTTTAATTCATAATTCAAAAACATTATAAAAGAAATGATATTAATTAAAAAAAAATCTATGCTAGGATTGTGTTGGGGCAATTGATTGTACACATGTTCATGTAAAAGTGCCGTAAGTCTAAAGCTTCAAAGTATCAGGAAGAAAGATTTTCCAACACAAAATGTGTTGGTTGCATGTTCCTTTGATCTTAAATTTACTTATGTTCTACCTGGATGGGAAGGCACTGCATCTAACTCAAGGATACTAAAAAATGCTTTACATAGAACAAACAATCTTAGAATACCTAGAGGTAATTAATATAATCGCTCTTCATTTTCCCTTCTATTCTATTAGATATATCGTAGTAATGGAATATTTTCCTTTTATTAGGTAAATACTATGTCCTTGATGCTTGGATTCATGTTGAGAAAGGGATTAATTACACCCTATAGAACAAGACGTTATCATTTGAAAGAATTCTCCCATAGAAATCCACCTCGAACACCTCAAGAATTATTCAACCACCGGCATTCATCCTTGCGTAATGCTGTTGAAAGGGCTTTTGGAGTTTTGAAAAAAAGATTCCCTATTATTGCAAGTGGAACTGAACCTACCTATGGAATCAAGACTAGAATAAGATCATTGTTGCTTGTTGTATTTTGCACAATTACTTGATGATGGTAGATCCTGATGAAGATTTGGTTGGTGAAGTGGATGAAGAAATTAACAATCAAGTTGCACCTCACCAACATGTTCATGACCCTAGATGATGATATGAAGAACATACTCGTTTAGGGAGAATTTTAGAAATTTATAGCAGAAGCTATGTGGAGAGATTATACTAGCTGATTTGTTTTTCTTTTAGTATACTTAGTTAGTGAGATTGCATATGCAGTGCCAGCAATTTATTTGGTCATATGTGATAGGGGAACACTTGTTGATGAGGGCCAATATCTTGATTCTTGCTTTTTAGTTGGTGAGATTAGAATATGCAATGCGACAACAATTCAGTTGGTTATAATAGATGTGACAGGGGAACACTATTGATGAGTGCAAATATCTTGATTCTTGCTTTTTAGTTTGGGACAAATTTGTAGTTTCTCTATCTTTTTTTTTTTTACCCTGATTGAATTATTGAAATTGCTACATGTAGATCACATAACTGTTAATGAGGAAGTCTAGATTGTTTCCACGGTTAGATTTTTGAAATGTTTGAGTTTTATAATCCAACTCTACATGTCCCCGAGTGATATCAAATATCAAATATCAAAATCAGCTTTTATTGAAGCTAAGTCAAAATCAACTCTATCGTTGTGGCCAGAGTATCTCTTTCCTATTGTATTCCTTATTCCTATTGTATTTGTACAGGGGCTTACCAACCTGAGTCAATTGGAAGTTTTGTTTCCCTTCTTAACTAGTATTCTAAGCATGTAAGTTAACTTGATTTATTTCTCTATTTTTATTTTAACTTGTTAAGTGTTTGCTAAGCATATTCTTTCAATCACAAACTAGGCTACAAGTTGGTGACTTAGATTTTATGATGCCTTTATTTCATGGATGTAGACTGAGGAGTATTATAGTTAAATTTCTTGAACATCGCCCTGTACTAGAGACTCCCGTGATAAAGATTTTAGCTTTATGCTTTGTTTTCTCAAGCTTTCTCAGCTTCTTATATAATTCTTTTGTTTTCAATCTTGACTTGGGTGACCTAATTGGGAATGTTGCAGATTAAGGTAATCATGTCTAAGTTAGGAAAGAGAGCATGGACACAAGAGATGGATAATGCTCTTGTTGATGCATTCCTAAATCAACTAAACATGGGAAACAAAGTGGGTGGGAGTTTCACCTCAAAAGCCTACGAAGCAATAACAAATGAACTTCGAGAAAATTTCAAAGGCCTTTTGCAAAGGAAAAGGTGAAAAGTCGCTGGAAGCTAATTAAGAGAAGTTTCTCAAAATGTTACGACTTATTAAAAAATGGGCTTAGTGGGTTTGCTTGGGATCCTGTTACAAAGCGTTGGTGTCCTGAACCGAAAGTTTGGCAAAAGCTAATTGAGGTAATAATTTAGCTTTTAACAAAATTGAAGTTTAGCTGATTGTCATGTTTAACTTATTTAAATATCCTTCAAAGTTATTAATGCTTAATATCTTTCTAAAGTTAAAGTTATTATTGTTGGCTTGATAGACTAAACCTTAGGCTGAAGAGTGGATGAAAAAGCCCATCCCAAATTATGATAAGATGATGATATTGTATGGCAAAGATAGAGCTACTAGAGAGCATGCTGAGACTCCAGGGAGATTAGAAACAAAAGGGCAATGTCTAGTGAATCAGAGTTCTTGAAACCAGTAAGTTCAATTTGGATAGCGTTCAAGACATAGGAGGTAATGAAGTCACATCTCCAGAAAGACCTGCATCTTCCCAAGGGCCCAAAGGTAAAAAGTCTAGAATGCCTAGGGATGAAACTGAAGCTGAAGGGATAAAGATGGTTCTTCAAGATCTTGTTGGAGCTTTGGGAGAGCACCTGCCATACGAAAGAGCTAAAGCAGAAGGCTCCAATTCAGAAAGTGATGTCTGAAGATGCTTGAAGATTTGCAAATTGAGGACCACTTGATCAACCGTGTATACATGTATCTTCTTGGTCATCAGAGTGCATTAGAGGAGTAATTGGTTGTCCTCAGGACAAACAAGAGGTTGTTATTGGAGATGGTGTTTGGTCTGGTCCTCCTTGATGTAATTTTTAAGTGGATTCTATTTGTGAACCATTGATTTAGTATTTAGGTTGATTTAATACTTGACATTGTTGGACTATTTGAGTTTCAATTAATGGAAAATTTTTTCCTTGTGTATTGTTATGAAAAAATTACCAAAATGTTAGACCAATAATATTTGTTATTTTTTTTTCTTTTTGCTAGTTTTGATTGTGTATCTAATTGATAGTTATATTTATTTTTGTCCCTTTTTGTTATTTTTTTTTAAATACAAATTTTTTGCATGGTATTATTATTTTTTTATAAATATGGATTTTCAAAAAAATTTATAAATTTTTTTTGATAGACTTTTCAAAAATATTGATGAGAAAAGTAATTTTTGGAAATAAAAAATTGATAGATATTTTTTAAATAATCCATTGTGTAGTAGAAAATTGAGGGAGAAGTAGTTTTTTTTATTTTTTCAAAATAATTAATTATTTAAAAATAAAATAATTAAATATATTATTAAAGGATAAAAGTGTCAAAAAAATTATAAATTTTCTATTTTTTTATCAGGAGAAATATGTATTTTTAACTAAAATAATTAATTCTACAAAAATAAAACAATTAAATATTATAAGAAGGGTAAAATTGTAAAAATAAATTACAAATCCTCCAATTTCCTTGCCTCTATATATCTTTTACTCCCAAACACATAGAGGATCAATCCTCTAAACTCCTTCCTTCCCTCACCTTTCCTTGTAACGCCCTTTCCGCGAGAGTACAATGACCAAATGCCCCTGAGGTCATTTTTACCTAATTTGAGGACAGTTGCCCGGCAACCCTTGAATGGGTCAACTCGATGTTTAGAGGGGATTACGTTGTTATGAATGATTTTCGAGGTGAAAAATCTCATTTTCTAAACTTTCGGCTCAAAATGACCAAAATACCCTCCTTGTCTACACGGGTAAAAGGTGCCGTTTGAGCCCGAAATTTTTCAGGAAGTTTAGAATGATGTTTATGAGCAATGTTTGATGTTTAGTCGGGCTCTGAAGGTCCCGACAGTTTTAGCGCAAAATTACCATTTTGCCCCTAGAACAGTGTACAGTAAGCCTAATGACGCAATTAAGCAAACCTAAGCAATATTAGGCTCTAATCGAAGATTAATTTATTTTGATAATTAATCTAGAGTCAAAATAATTTATTAAGGTTAATTAGAACCTAAGATTGCTTAGACAAACTCTAATTGCATTCTTTAAATTCAAGATTCCTAGTCATGGAATCTTGAATAGTGTTTTCTCTCTAATTCCTTAAATTAAGGAATTGAGCCATACCTCATTTGACCAAAAGAATTATTTTAAATTACTAATCTAGTAAGATTACCCTCCTAATCAAGTCTTGAACCACCTTAATTAACCATTTTCTCACCTAAACACTTGCTTACAAACTCCTAATCAAAAGCCTAATCAAAGAAACACTTAAACACATCCTTAAACCACAATTACATGAACAAAAATTCCTTCCCCTTGGCTGATGAGGGTGGCTGAAATTGCCCCAAAATGGTGCCACATGTTGAAATTTTGTTGCACTCCAAGCCCATACCTTAGGCCATACCTTGCCCATGCTTCCAACCATGCTTGCCATGCCTAAGCCCATGCTTTGTAAGAGATATTTTCCTCCTCCCTTGACCTTGAAAACCCATCAGCCATTCCCTCCCCAAATCAGCCAACATGTCTCATTTTTCTATAAATACCAAGCCTTTGAAGACTTGGTTGCTCTTTGGATCATTTGCCAAGTTTAAGCATTCTTACACTTTCTCTCATTTCCCCTCAAGCTTCCTCACTTTAGCTGATTTCTCCTTCAAGTTTCAAGAGGATTTTCCCTCTCCATTTCAAAAAACTCAAGCTTTCCTTCCTCTCTTCAAGACTTCTTAGGTAGGGGTTAAGTTTTGATGATTTTGTTTGTGTTCTTCAAGAAAGTTCTAGTTTTTCTCTTGGTTTCAAACTCCTTTCCCTTCCCTTTTCTTTTTCGGCCAAGAGGCCTTTTTACAAAAAGAATGTGAGCTTGATGATGAGGTTTCAAGATAATGACTTGTTGTTGTCATGTGAGAAACCTCTAAAGCTTGAAACAACTTGGTCTTGGACCATACATGCTTGGATTTCCTTTCTTTTCTTGGCTTAAGTTTCGTTTTCCTCTTCCTCTTTCCCTTAAGGATTTCAGTTTTCTTCTTTGGATTTGAACAAAGTTTGTAAAATATGTCTAGTAGATCACAAAAGTTTTGTTAAGAAAGTTAATCTTATGATTTCAAAAGCTCTAAGCTTACCCTTGCCAACCTTAAAGTTGGTCGGCCGTTCTAAGAGTTTTACTCTAGATTGAAGCCCATGAGCAATAAAATAAAGAATATGACTTAGTTCTTGTAGTTTTGTTTAGACAAAGTGATGAACTTTGGGTCCATTTCCTTAAGCTTGATGATGAGTTCAAACCTTAAGATTTCTCTTGAAGTCTAGGTGCTAAGAACTCTAAAGCTTGCCTTATGATACATAATGGGTTGAGGTTTATGTTCCTCTAAAAGTCTTGCAAGAGCTCTAGCTAAGATAAAAACAAGTTGCATTCATGTTTAAATTTATGTCTTGCATCTCATGTTTATTTTGATGCTATCACTAATTTCACAAGAGTAAATGAATGAACTTGCATTACCATATTTAAATTTCCAAGCTTGCATTTCATGTTTATATTTCAAGTCATCACTCAATCCTTAAAGATAATAATAAAGTTGAATCTCATATTTATTTTATGCTCTCACTTTACCTTCTAATGAAGAGTAAAATAAAGTGCATGGCATGTTTAAGATTTTGTCATCACCTAAATACTCTAGAGCTCAAAGACTTGCCCTAAGTATCCTAAAAAGGAAACTCCATTAAAAGAAATGGATGAGTTTTGGTATGATTCAATAATGGTTTGATTTTGTAAAATACATGAATAATTTCAAGAAAATGTTGGAAAACTGTTTTATGAGGTCTCAAGATGTTTAAAATAGTTTGGAATGTGTCAAAATCATGTTTTCTCAAATTTGGAGGTTCTGGTAATCGATTACCATCCATGTAATCGATTACCAAAAGGTTTTCGAAGGACTTTTGGTTCTGGTAATCGATTACCAGAGTGTAATGATTACCACGGCTTTTTCATGCCCAGAACCTTTCTGGAAACCCTGGAATCGATTACCTTATAGTGTAATCGATTACGCTATGTTCTTTATTTTTCGAAACATTTAACCTAAGTAATCGATTACCATTACATGTAATCGATTACCCGTTGTTTTGAAACCCAGAATGAATTGAGCTCTGGTAATCGATTACTAGGACATGTAATCGATTACCAGAACACCTTTTGTTTCCAAAAGTATCCCAAGAGAAAACTAGTAACTTATATGCATTTCAACCCAAGAGATTATGTGATTTTATGGGTTCATGATTTTGGTTCTATGTTTGGCTCCTGTATAAATGCTGTTCTAAGGTGTTAAATGTGTAAAATTATGTTGAGTGAAGCAAGGATCGATTTAGAGAAGTTAGAAAAGAATAAGTAACTTAAAAAGGGTTTTGAGATGAGAATTCTAGAACACCTTAATGCAAGAAGTGCAAATCTGTTCTAGCATGATTAATTCAAGGATAAATGATTCATAATTAGTAAGACATGTACAAGATCCCTTCATAAATGATTAGGTGTCAATTTTCCAAGTTTAAGATGATGATAAGAGATCTAAAGTGGTCTATAACTTAGAGAACATGCCTAGGAATCTCATAATTGGTCTAGTAATTAATTATGGAGCCTTAGGCGAAGATGGATCTTAAAAAGGGTCACGAATGGAGATTCTAGAGCCCCTTAAGCAAATGATATATTTTCTGCCTTTTATGTTAAGTGCTGATTGGAATTTTGGTGAGCTCAAATCTTAAAAGTTTAAGTGCCAACCCCTTGAGGGTAATAATGATGCAAATACAAGTTTAAAGCTCGTAAGGGTCAAAGCATAAGACACTATGAGATAGGTGACGAGAGAGTATAATTATGATTATGAACCTCGTGCACACTTATGATGATGTGATTATGTTAGTTCCTTGAGCATGAAACTTTATGTGTATAATTTGATTTGGTGATATGATGAAATGTTGTGTTTGAGATGCATAATGTTTCAAAGATATGAATGAAATTAAGAAATATGCTCATGTGAACTAGAAAGTTATTGCAATGAGAAAGTTCCATGAAAATGATGCATGTGACTGAAGTTATGTGGCATGACTCAATTTGAGGAAATTTGAGAGTAGTTGTTATGCCGCGAATTTCCGTCAAATTGAGGGATATAAGAAAGTTTTTGAGAAAAATGATGTTTAAAGATGATATACCGAGACGTATTCTCCTCCTGAGGAGAAGGTAAAACCGTGAGGGCATAGGCATCACCCGCCAAAGCGGACAAAGTCGCTGGTCTTAACAAGTCGACGCGTTTCGAAGAAGGAAAAGTATATGATGTTTAAAGTGACACACCGAGACGTACTTCTCAGCTTGAGGAGAAGGTAAAACCGTGAGGGCATAGACATTGCCTCCAAAGCGGACAAAGTCGCGGTCTTAACCAGTCGATGCGTTTCGAAGAAGGAAAAAGTCCCATGATGGGTGATCCTTAGGCCCCTACCCGTACTCGAGAGTCGGATTATGATGATGAATATGATTATGTTTATGATTCGCTTATCAAGAGGATAAGTAAGAACTAGTGACGACTAGTTAAGGTATGAGCTCATAGCCTAGTTTAAGGGGTGCGGTTACTATTATGATTGGTGTCACAAGTATGAAAAAGTAAAGATGTTCAAGAAAAGTTACATGCCACTTATATGTTGATTGATATTTGTTTGATTTACCTAAAGTACTGTCATGCATCCATGAAATATTATGTTGCTTACATGCATTAAGAATCATTATAAAAGACATGGACCTTGGATAAATATCTTTGTGAAAACCTCATAATGAACTTATGCATGCTTAACCTTTTCATAATAAACCCAAGGTTCCTGGGACGTAACGATGACACTAGGATAGAGGATTTCCCCTGAGATTTTTTAGCAAGAATTCTCATCCCTCTTTGTTTCTTTCCGTTACGTCTTCAGACATCGATGGCGTCGTTCGTGATTTTTGTTGACGTACGTGTGGGAAGTGCACTATGACCCGGAGCATGATCCTACCACTTCGAGGGTCATTGTGCCATACGCTTTTTGCATACGTGGGACGTCCTTTTGCTTTCCCCGTCTCCAGCTATCGCTCGATCCGACTTCACCCTTTGGCGACGACTGATTTTGAGAGGACGCGACCCATGACGAGCAGAACGTCGCATCCGTCGGCATCTTCAGCGGTGCCAGGTTACCCCAAGTGCGTGCCTCGCCCAAGGCGTTCGGAGATCGACCCATCAGAGGATCCTCCTCCTCATCCCTTCTCCGTGGGTCGCGTCCGCCGGACCCATGGATATCCTGGATGGGTAGCGAGGAGACGGTGACACAGCGGAGGTTAGCACGACGTCCGAAGATGCGCCCTCACCGTGCGGGAGGCCGCCCCATCGTTCCGCCTTCACGCACCCGAGGAGCTTGCCTAGTTCATTGGATATGTGCCGCCGAGAGACGAGAGGAGCATTGTCCATAGCTCGAGGAGAGAAGTCTTAGCTTGGGAGTATCTTTTAGGGTTGTTTCATGTATTTGTTATCATGTTTCTTATTTTATGTTATTGTACTAAGCTCTCCCACTAGTATGGGTAAACTTTATATTCCAGTTATATTTCTATTGTGATGTACTAAACTATGTTATCTAATGTGATGAGGAATGATGTTTATGATGGATGTGTTCTTTAATGCTTATGTTCTGTATGTTTTATTTATTCTTCGGCTTCACGTTTTATATATTACGCGCAAAGGCTCGCACTTTGTTTTATATGAATCTTTAAAAAAAAAATTTTTACTCGGTATTTTCCGCTAAGTATTTTGTAAATGAATTTAAAGAGAAGTAATAACTAATAATTAGTCTTGATACGTCCTAGGCGTATTGGGGTTAAATATTAGGGTGTTACATTTTGTATCAGAGAATCGTTCTCACTAGCCTGATTGGACGACCATGCTTTAGAAGCATGTTACGGTAGTATGTCATGTGTAGCGCTTAGCTATTAGAGATAAGCTATAGGATAGGCATTCATGATCTTGTCTGCTGTGCTGTGCCATGGTAACTAGCTCATTTAGTTTGGAATATGAGCCTATCACCGGTATTTGTTGACTTGTGTGCTTAGGGACCAATGGCACCCGAGAAGACAAATAGGAACGCCACGCCGCGTGAACAAGGAAATGAGACTGAGCTGCTGTACATGAGATGGAAGGCGATGGAACGCATGTTCGACCGCATGAATCAACCAAGGGACGCGCCAAGGTCCCGCGCTGAAGCCGTGGAACAAGCCGTTTTGGGAGTTCTGCAAGGCTAATCCCCCAACCTTTCGTGAGCTCTGAATCCGACAAGGCTAATGAGTGGATCAAGAACATGGAAAAGATCTACTCCATTGTTGCCGTTTCGGAGGAGAAAGTCACCTTTGCCTGCCTACATGATGGAAGCCGACGCTAAGTTTTGGTGGACCGGCACCTGAAGGCCTTGCTAGAAGCTACGGCGTAGCCATCAATTAGGAGCGTTAAGATGTACTTCTATGAGAAGTATTTCCCGAGTCCGTGAAGAATGCCAAGGACATTGAGTTCATGCAGTTGGTCCAAGGTGGAATGTCTGTGGCCCACGGCGAAGTTTGAAGAATTGATCAAGTTCTCACGGGTTTTCCAAGGGAACCCGATGAGATATGGAAGTGTGTTAAGTTTGAGGCCGGTTTGAGGGCTGAACTTAACTTCGCTGTGGCACACATGGAGATTAGGGGCTTCCGACCCTAGTCAACAAGTGCCGAATCATCGAAGAAGGGCACAAGAAGATGAGTGCCGCAAGGGTGGATCGTCCCGTGGTTGGGACCCCAAGCCCCGAAGTTCAAGCCATCAAATCATACTCAAACGAGGAACCACTACCATCCCTACCAATCCAACAGGTCAAGCATCAACAACAACATCATCAGCCACAACAACAAAGAGGACCCAACAATTAACCATCCGGCAACACCCAAGGCCGCCTTTCAACCCCAACGGCTGAGGAATCGCAACCATCAAGGAGGAGTGAGTGGTCCTCGTAACAACAACAACAATAATCAATAAGGAAGGCCCAATGGGAACAAGAAAAAGGCACCCTAAGGAGCCCCTGCCGTCCTCCGGACTCGCACAAGCCATGGAGTGCCCCCGTTGTGGAAGAATCATGGCAATCATCCCTGTCTAGCCGGGCAAGGAGTATGCTTCAAGTGTGGCAAGCTCGGCCACTATGCAAAAGATTGCAGAAGCAATGGAGGGTCGTCAAGTCAAAATCCCCGACCGCAACACCAAGGACGGGTCTTTACCCTCAACGCCAGGATCGAACGGATCCAACGACCTCATCGAAGGTAAGTGCGAACTAAATGGTAGAACCTTAACTGTGCTATATGACTTGGTGCTACTCATTCTTTTATCTCACATGCTAGTGTCGAATCTCTAAATTTGCAAGTTTCCAAGCTTCCTTTTGATCTCATTGTTTCTACTTCCAACCGTCCTGGACATACATGTAACTGTTGTTTAAATTGCCATCTTACTGTTGAAATAGATCCTATGTCATAGATTTGATTTTTTTACCTTTGAAAGACATAGGAATAATCCTTGGCATGGATTGGCTTTACGCTAACCATGTGTTGTTAGACGTTATACCAAATCTGTTATTTTCGTCACCCCCTAGCAAGACTAGTCAAACCTTAAAACTTTATGTAATGCCGTAGATGTCTTCTGGAGTGGGAGAAACTAAGGATATGTCCTTCTAGCCTAGTGAGGAGACTTTGAGCAGAACATAGATAACATTCCTATGGAAGACCTCGAGGTATTTCCTAATGAGATACCCTAGTTCCCTCCTGAGAAGAGGTGGAGTTCTCCATCGAGTTGGTTCGGAAATCGGGACCTATCTGAGAGCCCCGTTTAGGATGTCACCCTTGGAGTTGAAAGAATTGAAAACCCAGTTGGAGGAGTTGTTAGAAAAGAGTTTTATCAGACCTAGTGCCTCACCGTAGGAGCCCTTTTGTTTGTTAAGAAAAAGGATGGGAGCATGAGATTATGTATAGATTATAGGCAATTGAATCGTGTGACGTAAAATAAATACCCTTTGCCTAGGATTGATGATCTTATGGACCAGTTGAAGGAGCGGTGGTATTCTCCAAGATTGATTTGAGGTCGGGATACCATCAAATTGAGTAAGAGATGAGGACAGACCTAACCGCTTTTAGGACATCTACCACTTTGAGTTCGCCGTGATGTCCTTTAGACTGACAAATGCACCCGTGTTCATGGACTATATGAATAAGATCTTTAGACCTTATTTAGACAAGTTCATGGTCGTTTTCATAGATGATATACTCATCTATTCGAAGACTCACGAGGAGCATGAAAGTCACCAGTTGGTTTTAGAAGTGTTGAAGAGAAGAAGTTGTACGTAAGCTCTCTAAGTGTGAATTCTGTTGGAGGAAGTGAAGTTTTTGGGCATGTAGTATCGAAGAGGTATAGCGTTGACCCTAGTAAGATTGAAGCGTAATGAATTGGGATATATCGACCACCGTATCGGAAATACGGAGCTTTTTGGGTTTAGCAGGCTATTACCGTAGGTTTATTAAAGGATTTTCCCAGATTGTCCTTCCCTAACCAAGCTAACTAGGAAGACGCCCCGTTTTCATAGGATCCCGATTGCGAAAGAGCTTCCTAGAGTTAAAGGAAACGTTGACCTCGACCCCAATTTTGGTTTTGCCCGACCCCAATGTACCTTTTAAGGTATATTGTGATGCTTTCGGGAAAGGTTTAGGCTGTGTGTTGATGCAAAATAGGCAAGTGGTAGCCTATGCGTCTGACAACTCAAGCCTCACGAGGTTAACTATCCTACCCATGACCTAGAGTTAGCCGCCATAGTGTTTGCCTTGAAGATTTGGAGGCATCACTTGTATGGAGTAAGGTTTGAAGTTTTCTCCGATCAAGAGTCTTAAGCATCTCTTTGATCAAAAGGAGCTAAACATGAGGCAAAGAAGGTGGACGGAGTTCTAAAGACTATGATTTCAGCTTAAGTTACCACCCTGGCAAGGCCAATGTGGTCGCGATGCCTTGAGTCGAAAATCATTACGCTTATCCCACATGATGGTCAAGGAGGTTGAGCTTATAGAGAAGTTTAGGGACATGAATTGGGGACGTCAACAAGAAGCGTGAAGATGTGTCATCTTACGGTAACAAGTAGGTTTAAACAGAGGGTGATGATGACACAAGTAGAAAATGAGGAGTTTAGGGAGACTCTAGAGGCGGTTAAGGCTGGAAAGCTTAAGGGTTTTGAGCAAGGGTCAGATGGTTTGTGGAGGTTCGAAGGGCGGATTTGTATCGCAAGATGGTGACCTCAGAGAGTATCTTGGAGGAGGCCCATAAAAGCCACTTCACCATACATCCTGGTGCCACCAAGATGTACAGGATTTAAAGAAGATGTTTGGTGGCCAGTTGAAAAGGACGTGGTAGCCTGGGTTAGTAAGTGCTAGTTGTTCAAAAGGTGAGATTGACACAAAAGCCTTCAGGAATGTTGCAACCTTTGCCTATCCCGAGTGGAAGTGGGATAGTATCTCATGGATTTTGTGACCAGCCTACCCCAACCAGCCAGCCATGACGCTATTGGATAACAGTGATAGGTTAACCAAGTTGGCTCATTTCCTACCAATCAAGTTAACCTTTTCCCTAGATAAGTTGGCCAAGTTGTACATCCAAAAGATAGTAAGGTTACACGGAGTTTCATCGACGATAGTCTGACTGAGATCCGCGGTTTACGCGGCATTTTGGGAAGCCTTTCAAAGGCCGGTTCTAAGTTAACTTAGACCTAACCACCCTCAAACAGATGGACAATCGAAAGAACTATCCAAACCTTGGAGGATATGCTAAGGGCATGTGTTTTGGATAGGAAGGGAGTTAGGATAAGTACCTGCTGCATTCAAGTTCGCATATAACAGGTTATCATGCGAGTATCCGGATGGCACCGTACGAGGCTTTGTATGGAAGGAAGTGCCAGCGCCTTTGTGTTGGCATGATCTCTTGAGAATAAAGCATTTTGGGACGGATGATGAGGGAAACCACAAAGCATATAAGAATGATCAAGGATAATCTTCTCACCGCTGAAGCTCACAAAAGAGCTATGCGGACAAGCGGCGAAGCTTAGAGTTCCAAGAAGGTGAACATGTTTTCTTAAGGATAACCCCCACTAGGAATCACAGCCATGAAGTCAAGAAATTGAGTCCCAATTTCTTTGGACCTTTTGAAATCCTTCAAGAGTTTGGAGATCTGCCTATAAAATAGCCGTACCTCCAAATTTGTCAAATCTTCATGACGTCTTCACGTCTCCCAGTCTAGAAATATAAATCCAGCCCTAGCCATGTGTTAGAGCCAGACATGTACAGTTAAGGGAGGACCTAACTTCACCTTGACCAACGAGGATCGTGAACCGTGGTGTAAGCAGTGAGGAGTAAGTCCGTCCTTTTATGAAAGTCGCGGACGAGACAAGACGGGAGGAGACACATGGGATTGGAACGAGATGCGGACGAGTATCGAGCTTCAATAACGAATTTCGAGGACGAAATTCTTTTTAAGGAGGGGAGTAATGTACGCCCCATTTTCCGCTGAAGACAAATGACCGAAATGCCCTGAGTCATTTTTACCCGAATTCCAGAACAGTTGCCCGACAACCCTCGAATGGGTCAACTCGATGTTTAGAGGGGATTACGTTGTTATGAATGATTTTTGAGGAAAAATTCCTTTAACTTTCTGAAATGACTAAATAACCCGCTGTTTATATTGGAAGGTGCCATTTAGTCCCGAATTTTTCCAGGAAGTTTAGAATGATGTTTATGAGCAATGTTTGATGTTTAGTTGGGCAGAAGGTCCCTGGTTTAGCCCAAAATTACCATTTTGCCCCTAGAACAGTGAAAGAAGTAAGCCTACGACGGTAAACAAACCTAAGCAATATTAGGCTCTAATCGAAGATTAATTTATTTCGAATTAATCTAGAGTCAAAATAATTTATTAAGGTTAATTGGAACCTAAGATTGCTTAGACAAACTCTAATTGCATTCTTTAAATTCAAGATTCCTAGTCATGGAATCTTGAATATGTTTTCCATCCAATTCCTTAAATTAAGGAATTGAGCCATACCTCATTTGACCAAAAGAATTATTTTAAATTACTAATCTAGAGATTACCCTCCTAATCAAGTCTTGAACCACCTCAATTAACCATTCTCTCACCTAAACACTTGCTTACAAAACTCCTAATCAAAAGCCTAATCAAAGAAACACTTAAACACATCCTTAAACCACAATTACATGAACAAAAATTCCTTCCCCTTGGCTGATGGGTGGCCAAATCTGCCCCCAAAATGGTGCCACATGTTGAAATTTTGTTGCACTCCAAGCCCATACCTTAGGCCATACCTTGCCCATGCTTCCAACCATGCTTGCCATGCCTAAGCCCATGCTTGTGTAAGAGATATTTTCCTCTCTCCTTGACCTTGAAAACCCATCAGCCATTCCCTCCCAAATCAGCCAACATGTCTCATTTTTCTATAAATACCAAGCCTTTGAAGACTTGGTTGCTCTTTGGATCATTTGCCAAGTTTAAGCATTCTTACACTTTCTTCATTTCCCCTCAAACTCCTCACTTTAGCTGATTTCTCCCTTCAAGTTTCAAGAGGATTTCCCCTCTCCATTTCATAAAAAACTCAAGCTTTCCTTCCTCTCTTCAAGACTTCTTAAGGTGGTTAAGTTTTGATGATTTTGTTTGTGTTCTTCAAGAAAAGTTCTAGTTTTTCTTGGTTTCAAACTCCTTTGCCTTCCCTTTTCTTTTTCCACCAAGAGGCCTTTTTAAAAAGAATGTGAGCTTGATGATGAGGTGTCAAGATAATGACTTGTTGTTGTCATGTGAGAAACCTCTAAAGATTGAAACAACTTGGTCTTGGACCATACATGCTTGGATTTCCTTTCTTTCTTGGCTTAAGTTTCGGTTTCCTCTTCCTCTTTCCCTTAAGGATTTCAGTTTTTCTTCTTTGGATTTGAACAAAGTTTGTAAAATATGTCTAGTAGATCACAAAAGTTTTGTTAAGAAAGTTAATCTTATGATTTCAAAAAGCTCTAAGCTTACCCTTGCCAACCTTAAAGTTGGTCGGCGTTTTAAGAGTTTTACTCTAGATTGAAGCCCATGAGCAATAAAATAAGAATATGACTTAGTTCTTGTAGTTTTGCTAGACAAAGTGATGAACTTTGGGTCCATTTCCTTAAGCTTGGTGATGAGTTCAAACCTTAGATTTTCTCTTGAAGTCTAGGTGCTAAGAACTCTAAAGCTTGCCTTATGATATATAATGGGTTGAGGTTTATGTTCCTCTAAAAGTCTTGCAAGAGCTCTAGCTAAGATAAAAACAAGTTGCATTCATGTTTAAATTTATGTCTTGCATCTCATGTTTACTTTGATGCTATCACTAATTTCACAAGAGTAAATGAATGAACTTGCATTACCATATTTAAATTTCCAAGCTTGCATTTCATGTTTTTATTTCAAGTCATCACTCAATCCTTAAAGATAATAATAAAGTTGAATCTCATATTTATTTTATGCTCTCACTTTACCTTCTAATGAAGAGTAAAATAAAGTGCATGGCATGTTTAAGATTTTGTCATCACCTAAATACTCTAGAGCTCAAAGACTTGCCCTAAGTATCCTAAAAAGGAAACTCCATTAAAAAAAGAAATGGATGAGTTTTGGTATGATTCACA
>JAMLFY010000211.1:0-51655 GCA_030441495.1 Dalbergia oliveri
ATTTTTTTTTTACTTTATTTAACTTTAATATGAAGGTTCCAACAAAGAAAGGTTGGCACGCAACCAAACCAAGAGTTAGCAAGATGTAAACCAAACCTTATTTTTATGCTTTTATTTCTAAGTAAAAGATTAAATAAGAAAGAATAAAAAATTATTTCCTAGACATGCAAAATAAAAGAACCTAAACATACCTGTTTACCTTTGCAACCTGGAGCAATAAAAAATAAGCACTTGACCAAAACCCAATGCCCACTCGCAAGATTGTAAGTCAATACACAACGAAAGGGAAAACGGAGGCCAGGGCGGTCTTCACCACTAAGGGAGGTTGATGTGGTGGGGATGGGTATGTGAAAGGTTGATGGTGATGATGATGATGATGGAAGGGTGAGCTATGGGAGCTGTGATTAGTGATGATAATGGCTATTGGGTGAGAGAAAGAGATGATGATGAGTGAAATGGAAGAGACGGTGCCGCCGTGTTGTTTTTATTTTTTGTCTCTGTTCTCTCCTCTTAATTGACTAATAACAACTATTTATAGACATTATTTTACCCTAATGTAATTAATGAAAGAAAAATTTGATTTGATGCCATTGACACTAATTAGAGAAACAAAATCAAGCTAATTAACGAAATAAATTAATTTATAATCAATTAATAAATGCTAAACAAAATCAATTTTTTTTAAATAAAAATAATTGTCAAAAAGATTTTGATTTTTTTGGGTTTTTTTGAAGTTTTTTCTTTATTTTTTATTTTTTTGGGACTTGACAAAATTGGGCACTGACACAAGGAAACATACCTCTATTGGATGCAATCAAGCAAATTTCCATGTATCCTAAATTCTTGAAAGATCTATACACCAATTAGAGGAAAATCAAAGGCAATGGAGAAATAAGGTGACTATGGGATAAATGTCTCCATTATCAAGCCGGCAATCTACCACCCAAGTGCAAGGATCTAGACACATTCACTGCCCCCTAGGATTAGGAACCTGCACATTACAAAGGCCCTGCCCTTAACCTTAGCTTGCATTAATGTTATGCCTACGTCTCTTACAAGTTTGAAACTTTGAAGAGCTCAAGCCAATCGAGTTGCAAATTTGGCTTGCCAACTCTATTATAAGACGAGAGGGAGTATTGGAAGATATTCTGCAGATATAAATGATTTGATATTCCCTGTTGAATTCTATGTGCTTGAAATGGGATGACACCAATGCCAGCGAGCATACATTAATCTTAGGAAGACCATTTTTGAAAACTTGAGACCTATGATTGATGTTTATGTTGGCACATTATCGATAGAGTATCGGGGACATGAAAGTCTAATTTTATTTATCTAATGCAATGAAATAGCCCCATGAGGATATTCGGTGTTTAACATTGATGTCATTGACTCTTTAGTTGATGATGCTTGTGGAAATATGCTTTGCAAGTCCAGACCTCATTTCCTTACCTTCTCTCTTCTTCCATGGGATATGATATGCCGACGTTCAGAATATCCCAAGTTTTCAAGATAGGTACTCCATCATTACTATAGTCATCGCTTACCAGGCATTTCATGAACTTCCCATATTGGAAAAGAAACCTTATGAAGGGCAGCGTACTTATCGCATGAACCTCTGGAAACTGATGGCTTGGAAGTTAAGTTTAGATGGAATGGACCATTCCTAGTCAACCATATGCACCCTTATAGTGACAATTGAGTTAAAGAACTCCAGGTATGGTTTAGTGCACCATTTAATGAGTATTGCTCTGATGCATCTCCATGAGGCCCCCATTGACCAAAGCTCAATTGGCTTATCTTTGGATTGAAACTGCACACCTTCCAAATGTGATCCTAACCATTCAACTTAAGGATGTTAAAGTAAAGTGACTGGCTGAAGACAACCCACTTTGAGGTTTTTCTTTACTTTTCCCTTTTATTTTTTTACATTTTATTTATTTTCATTTTAATTTTGAGTCTTGCATCATATTTATTTTTATTGGTATTTTACACTATCCCTTTTGGCATTAGATGTAACACCCGATGACGAGGGCATGAGCAATCATTCGTGAAGAAGGCAGCTAACAAAGGCCGGCTCTGTAAGGCCTCTAAGCGGAGAGGTACATGAATGAATCGATTACACACAAAATGAAAGGATCCTAGGCTGGAGAGGTATGGGACTATACAATTGAGGATGGCTTATATGGATTGATTGGACTACCTATGCCAACAAGATACATTTTCTTTTGATAGCCCATCACAAAAGAACTCTATGGTTAAGCGTGCTTGACTTGGAGCAATTTTGGAATCAGTGACCTCCTAGGAAGTTTTCCTAGGAAGCATATGAGTGAGGACAAAGCATGTTGAGAGACCCGTGTTGGTTTGTGGGGAAATTAATCCAGATAAAGTAGCAGTGGGATGTTACAAATGGTATCAAAGCCTCACCTTTCCCATACGGTGTGGTTCTGGATGAACCAGCGAAGCTGGTGGCATGTAACGCCTGAGTACGAGGCAAGGTTATCCGTGATGAAGAGGCATGGACAAGGAGCCTCTGCAAGGCCTCTAAGCGGAGGGGTACATGAATGAACCAATACACACGAGTAATAAGAGGATCTATGCTGGAGGAGGTACTGGACTACACAGTTGAGGATGACTTATATGAATTGATTGGGACTATTAATGCCAATAAGATGCATCTTTCTTTTTGGAAGCCCATCATAAAGAATTCCACCCTTAGTGTGCTCTGACTTGGAGCAATTTTGGGATAGGTGACCTCTAGGGAAGTTTTCCAGGAAAGCATGAATAAGGACAAAGCATGTCTTGAAAATCCTGTGTTAGTTTGTGGGACAATCTTCAATCCATAATAGTAGCAGGGATGTCACATTAAAGGTTACATGCATAGGCTCACACCACATGCTCCTTACGACTTGCATGGCATCCACTTTATTTTATGTTGCATGCTTGGTAGATTCATATTGTGTTGATTATATCGAATACATGCAACGTTACCTGAATTTTGAGCCTCTTTGATTGGACCATTATATGTCATCCTTGTTTGTTCATGTGTGTTTCCCTCTTTGGATTTGTATTTTAGAACTTGCTTAGGGTCTTGCTTGAAATATGTTTTCATGTGCATGCTTGAATATGATTGAGGCATTTTTCTCTGTTTATAGCCACTTGCCCATATAGCCAACATTTGCATGTTATCATTGTTTAGCCCCTTTGAGCCTTATTGCCCATTTTTTTATTTTAGCACATCTTTAGCCAAAAGTAAAAATACTTGAAGTTCCCAACCTTTTAAGCTTAGGAGAGTATTTGTGCAATCTTATATGTGTTTGAGCATAAGTGTGGGGGAGAGCATGAGGACATGCCCCAATTTAAGTGTGGGAAGAAGAACAATGTGTAGAGAAATAAATTCAGCAAGTGACACACCATGAAAAATATATAAAAAGAAATTCAACCAAAAAAAAATTCTGGAAAAGTTGGGGTTAAAGGTGTGCCACATTGCAAAATAAAGGACTGTAATTTTGTTAAGTTAGACAAAGTGTACCCTTAGGCACTTATGCTTGGTGTATGCATTTGCTTTCCTTTTACTTGAGATTTAGTCCATTGGCCTATATATGTATCCACTTTCACCTAAGCCCCTTACAACCAAAGATAAGTCCTCTGATTTAGTATGCATGTGTCTTGGAACAAAATGGAGAATGAGACCCATAGCAAGCTTATGGTAATGCATTTTCATTTGAGGAGATTGAGTGTACATCATAACCTAAAACACTTGAGTGAATGAGTGGCAAACACTGACTTTGGGAGAATTTTTATACTTGATCCATGCATCATATGAGAATTCTACTCTGTGTGCTATGTTATTGTTCATGCGTTGCTTGTTGTAATTTTCTCTAGGTTCATTGGATTGGTACATTGTCATTCAATTTCATCCATAATGCATTTTAGGTTAGGAGTCTAGCGTAGTCCTTGTATAACCGCTTCTTATCCATGCCTTGGTTTGATCTTAATTTCACATGAGGACATATGAAAGCTTAAGTGTGGGGGAGTTTGATAAGGGGCATTTATGCCACTTATTTTACTACCAAATCTTAACTTTTTGCATGAGTTTTATTGTGTTATTTATGTAATTAATTAGGATTTCAATTTATTCCTCATTGTGTAATTTTGGAAGAATTATTGGCTTTTGCATTGATTTTAAAATAATTTGTAATTACACCTTATTGCATTTGACTTATCTCTTTGAGTATAGTTTTGTGCACAAGAGCTTTGGATCAAGTGTAAAATGTTAAGAACAAGGCGGAGACTCTCTGAAGAAGCTAGGAAAAAACCCGTAGAAACAATGCTCATTTAGTGTTGCAACGCTTGGCAAAGACAATCATGAAAATTTTGGACCACTTTCTCGGTGAGCGCCTAACCCGGTCATTTAGCATTGTAGCACTCGTGTAATAGCGACTAATAGCTCATTAATCTATTTTTAGGCCCACTTTGGCCCATTTTTAGATAGTAGGATTTAAAGGATTATTACAGACTTTTACCCTAGCTTTTGACTTAATTTTGGCTACACAATTTAGTTGTTATTATTCTCTCTACAATCTCTCTTTCTCCATCTTCTATCTACATATTTTCTTCTCTATTCTTATCTCTTTTAAGGATTCCACTAGTGAAGGTGCTTTGCCTTGGAGATTGTGGCAAAAATTATTGCTCTTATTTTCATATTCTCTTTTATCTTCATTGTTGTAATCTTCCAAAGATTGAGGAGTAGCTTTCTTTACTAGTGTAAGGGTTTCTGGATAGATTAAGATGATGTTTGAGACCTCTTTTGACATTAAATGCATTGGTTTTCTTAATATTCTGGAGTATCTATTCCTATAATTATTATGATGATTGCTATAATCTTTATTGGGATAACTAAATTGACGATCGTCATTTAGGGAAACCCTTTGGGCATAAATTGATAGATCTATTGGTTTATGCTTAAGGGAAATATTATAATTAACTTTCCAATTGGCGGTTAGACTATAGCAATTGATTCATTAAATTAATGTGATTTATAAATAAATTGATATATCGTTTATTAGTTATTTGCATTGATCAAATTCTAGAGGTCGATCGATCACTAGTAGAATTGGCAATAATTTATTACTAATAGCTATCAATGGGTTTAATATTTGGTCAATGATAATTAATTTCCAATCCTATGAATACCTTGTACTGGTGTTCTTTCTTCACCGTTGCTATTATCTTTTAATTTAAATTGCTTAATTCTCATTATCCAAAACCCCAATTTTTCCAACTAAGTGTTGAAGTCTCCTGAGAGCGACCTAGATTGTGTCTTTTTACTACATTTTCTTAATGCAACTTAGCATAAAATAATTTCTAATTTGAGGAAGTGGGTGACAGCCTTTCACATCTCCCATGAGTTTTATACTCCTAGAACTCCCCAGGAAATGGGATTGCTGAAAGGAAAAATAAAAGCTTATAGGAAATGGATAGAACTATGCTTTTAGAAAGTGGTCTATCCAAATGCTTTTAGGAGAGGTTGTTAACACCTCATGCTACATTCAAAATAGAATATTTCTAAAGTCAATCCTCAAGAAAACTCCTTATGAGCTATGGAATGATAGAAAACCCAACATATTTTACTTCCATGTCTTTGGTTCATCTTGTTTCATTCTTAACACCAAGAACAAACTTGCAAAGTTTGATCCTAAATCTGATGATAAAATTTTCTTAAGGTACTCTTCAATTTCTAAAGCTCATAGGGTATACAACAAAAGAACACTTTTTGTTGAAGAGACTATCAACATCAAGTATAAAGAACTTAAGAAGGACTTTGCTAATGATCTAGAAGATTTAGAAGAAAACCTTGAGAAGCTGAACCTCAACGAATCCTTAGAAAGCAAGTAGAAGAAAGTGCAATCTTCAAAAAAATAAGCCCTAGAAACATTAACTCAGAAAGCTTACTCAAAATGCTAAAGCTCTCAGAAAGTTACATTTATGAACATGAAGATGAACAATCTAAAGATGGTTGAGAAATGAAGAACAATATGGGTACAAAAACTATAAAGGTGTTTCTATTTAAAAACACTTCTAGGATCAAGTTCTTGGAGACATCTCAAGGGTGTAAGAACTAGATCTTCCCTCAAAAATGAATCCAATTATGCTTTCATTTCCACCTTCGGGCCAAATGTATTGAAGATGCTTTGAGTAACCAAAGTTTGGTGGAAGCTATGCAAAGGGAGCTAGATCAATTTGAGAAAAGGAAAGTATGAACACTTGTGGATAAGCCAAAAGGAAAAACCATCATTGGAACCAAATGGGTGTTTAGAAACAAGCTAGATGAAGTTGGAGAAGTGATCAGAAACAAAGCAAGATTGATTGCACAATGTTATAATCAACATGAGGGAATTGATTATGATGAAACTTTTGCATTAGTAGCTAGGCTTGAAGCCATCAGAATGCTACTTGTTTTTGCCGTCTTTAAGGGATTTACTCTATACCAAATGGATATTAAGTTTGCATTCTTAAATGGATTCCTTTCTAAGAAAGTTTATGTAAAGCACCTGGTTTTGAGAGTGAAAACCTTCCCAACCATGTCTTCAAGTTAACTAAGGCACTCCATGGTCTAAACAAGCTCCCAGCTTGGTATGAAAGGTTGAGTACCTTCTTACTTGAGAATGGGTTCAAGAGAGGCAAAGTTGACACAACCCTGTTTACTTTACAACAAAATAATTGCTTTCTAATAGTACAAATATATGTTAATGACATTATATTTGGTGCCACTAATCATTCTCTTGGAAATGTTTTCTAAACTTATGCAAAATGAATTTGAGATAAGCATGATAGGTGAACTCAAGTTTTTCCTTGGCCTTCAAATAAAAAAAAAAAAGAAGGAACCTTGATCCATCAAGAAAAATATACAAAAGAGCTTTTGAAAAGGTTTAATAGGATCAAGTCAAACCTATGAGCACCCCATGCATCCATTTCAAGTCATTGATGCATAGAAGAATGGAGAAAAGGTATCAGAAAGTAACCATAGAGGAATGATTAGCTCATTTTTGTAACTCATAGCAAGTAAACTAGACATTCAATTAAGTATGGGTATTTGTGCTAGGTTTCAATCTAACCCAAAACAATCACACTTAAATGCTGTTAAAGAATCTTGAGATGTTTTTTCTATTATACTAATCTTAGCTTATGGTATGAGAAAGGTACATCTTGTGAGATTGTAGGATTCTATGATACTAACTTCGTTGGAGACAGAATGGCAAAAAACACTAGTGGATGCTACTATTTCTTTGGAAAAAGCCTCATCACTTGGTCATGCAAGCATAACACAATTGATCTTTCAATAGCTAAAGCTGAATATGTAGCTTGATGCAAATTGTTATACCCAAATGCTGTGGAAAAGAAATCAACTAGAAGATTATCATATAAGGTATTCCAAGGTCTTTATCTTTTGTGATAATACTAGTGCTATTAATCTTGCAAAGAATCCTATTCAACATTCTAGATCCAAACACATTGATGTTAAACATCATGTTATTAGAGATCATGTTTAGAAAGGAGATGTTGAGTTAATATTTGTGAATATTAAAGATCAAGTGTCTGATATGTTCACTAAACCATTAGTTGAAGATGATTTTTGTTGTTTCAAAAAGCTTTTAAAGCTTAAAAGTTTTTAAAACCTGCATAGCATCTTTAGATCTCCCCAAATAAGGCTCTATAATGAGGCCTCAAACGAAGATATCAAGGCAACCTCAGAAAGTCAGGATTAAAAGTCAGAAAAGGACAGAGGTTCAAAAAATGGGTTAAAAAGTCACACAAGTTCAGAATATGAAAGACCTCACATAAATGAGGAATTCAATACATTAGTGAAGACCTAGTTTCTATCTATGTTGGCTCAGAAAGTGGTTAAGACTCAAAATGTGCTTCTATAATTCAGAACCACCTACAGCTTCTGGAAGATATTAAAAAGAGTGGATAATTCCCACACTTTTTGAGTTTCCTTCTCCTATGTCACCTCAACTTCCAAACTTTAAGTCATATCACATTAATAACTTCCCTCTCATCATACATTACTTATAAGCCCTTCACCTTTAACCTCAAACACTTTTCTCTCAATCTTGAAACCGTCTCATCTTCTCTTCTGAGTCTCCCTGAACCTCTCACAAATCCTCAAACCCCCCATTTTTTCTTCTTAAACCCAATCACAAATAATTGAAGGAAAGCAACTTGACCAAAATGTTGCTAAAAGGGGTCCATTTCACATGTACAATGAACAATTGGTGCAAGAGTTTTATGTGGACAACTTCTCATAGAGGAAGATGGCTCCAAGAAAAAGGCTCAGCAATGACTTGATGAATCAAGTACCTATCTTAAAGGAAGTCTTCACCTTTCAAGGATGGGAGTAGTTCCTAGACATTTTTGACAAAGTGTTTCCAGGTATGGTCATTGCCTTTTACTCACATCTAGAGGCAAAGACATACACCACCCTTACGACCACCATCTGTGATACATACATGGAAGTGGGACTATATGAACTATCTACAGTTGTTAGGGCTCCTATTGTTGGAGTAACATGTCTGCTCAAGTGATCCGATTCAGATCCCTTAGAGTGAATGCTAAAAAATTCTCCAAATGTCTCACTAATTCCCTTAGATATAGACCAAGTAAGACCACCATTGCATTGTTGAGATCTAGGGCCAAGAAGGTATTTATTGTTGTCTAATTTACCATTCTACCTAGATTAGGAAACACCAACATGCTACTTGGGATGCACTGGATTGCCTCATAGCAAAAAGGAAACTCAATATGCCAAGATTGATAATGGATTTTATGTTAAACGCCATCACAAAGGAGAAAATGAGAACAACTGGTGTCCCATATGGGATCTTGCGACATGGATTTTTTAAAACATTGGATACCCACTAGCTAAAGAGAGTGGTTTGAGTTTATGATTGGCACATAATACATTATTGTTTCCTTCAAAACCATGAAAAGAACAAAATCTGAGTTGTTAAAACTAGTTCCAAAGACAAAGCTCCCAAATCAGGGATGCAAAAACTAAAAACTAGGAGAAGTCCAAAAAAAGGAAGAAGGAAGAGAAGGCAAGAAGAAAAGAAAGATCATCCTCTTTGAAAGCAACTTAGAGGATCCTGAAGAAATAGAACAAGAGTTTGAGAAGATTGAGTCTGAAAAAGTCCCTCCAGAATCTAAAGTGAGAAGCAAGCATAAACAGGATAATAGGAAAAAGAAAGTTGAGTCCTACAAGCCATCAAAGCATTCAGAAACTAAGGTAAAGGCCTTAGAGAGTGAACTCCCTAAGGTAATGTTTGTGAGTTTTGATTTTGGAGGGAAGGGAAGAGAAGGGAGGACTTGTAGTGTAAAATTATATTACAAGTCCTCCCTCCTTTCCCTCTAAAACCCAAATTCACAAACATACCATAAGGGAAGGCTTGACAAGCTTCCCATCAGAAGGCAAGATATAGAGCACAAGTATAGAAACTTGCCCAAAGATGTGCCTAGGGTGCTTTCATCTAAAAGAAATGCTTAAAGCTGAGCAAGCTAGGTTGCTACGAAGATAAAGATTATTCTAAGGAGGAGGATGAGGAGGACGCTGAGAAAGTTCTCAAAGAGTAAAGAATGCTCCATGAGAAAAGAAGGTTAGAAGAAGCACAAAGATTGGAAAGGGCTAAAGGATTCAGGGCTCAAATAGAAGAAGGTCAAGATCTTTAGTCCCTGAACCATTTGTGGTGATTGAAGAACCATTAAGCATTCTAATGACCCCAATTTGGGTACACTTCCTTCTCAATCTCTATTGCACCTCCAAGAAGCTATACCTTTAGAAACTAGTCCACCAGAATCCACCACTGCTCCAGAAAAACAGCTAATGCTTGAGCTGATGGCTCCTAAAGGCTCTAATGATGACTCTCTGACTATAAAGCAAATGTTGAAGTCTATGACAAAATACCTGGATAAAAAGTCACACCTGAGGGGAGGGCTCTGAGGAACTCAATATCTACATGAATGAGCTTTCTCATGCTTTGGAACCCATAGTGGAAGAGCTAGAAGAGGAAGGTACCGAATCGTTCAATGCTCTAATGTTGTTAGTGCCTCAACCTCCTCCTTCCATAAGAATAACTCCATTGGAGGAAGAGGATGAAGCTTTAAAAACTAGCTCCCTTCATGTTGATGCAGCTTTCACTACTCTTGCTTCCTACTGTATATGGTTTTGTACCTGACCCGTCTCCATCCTACCACTATTTCCGCTCCTATAAATCCAACTATTGAAGTTCCACATACTTCTCCACCTACTCCTGCTATTGAATCCTACGCACCACTTCACATGTTGATACACCACCATCCACTCCTATCGCCTTCTGCGAAAATGTTAGACAAGAGGCTAATTCACCCAAGTTTAGGGATACCATTCCCCTAGACATTCCTAAGCCTACACCCAGGCTGCCCCAACAATGCCAAGGAAAATCCATCTTCACATCCAACCTCAACACTACAAAAAAGAGGTAAATTACGCACTTTTGTTTTTGTAAATTGTGGTTATAACCACCGTTTTTCGTAGCAAATGGCAGTTCAAGGAATCGCCATAATTACTAACACCACTCGATAAATTATGGCAATTATAAAAAAAATCGCGCAATCACCTTGTATAACCACCATAATCCAGTGAATTGTGATGGTTGAATTATGATGGTTTCAAACCACCACAATTAGTGAAATATTTTAAAAAGTATATTATGGCAGTTTGAAACCACCACAATTTGTTGTAATGTTTTAAAAAATATATATTAATTATGGCAGTTTGAAACCTTACAATTTGCAGTGAAATATTTTTGAAAATTTTTTAAAACTATTTATTACAACAAGTTTAAACCACCATAATTGTAGCACTAATTTTAAAAAAAAAAGTGACAATAATCATGCAAAATAGTTTAATAAAACCAACTTCAATTTCATATTAACCTAATTAGATAAAGTAAAATAATCAAATGTAGATCAAGACACATTTTAAACACTAAAATGACTACTAGCTTTAATAACTTTAAGAAGAGGAGTTTTCACTATTCCAATCCATAGAGGCAATAGAAAAAACATTAATGGCCTAATAAAATATAGCATATAAAACTCTAGCATAAATAAAGAAATATGGATACAAACAAGTATACTCAGGTATTCCAAGTTGTTAGAACTAGATCAAAAAATACTAGAAAAATCAAGAGAATGAGTACTATTTCTAAAAGAGTACAATGGTTAAGGATATTGAGAGATCTATTGCTCTCCAACACTCAACTTCTAATTTCTCAACAACACCCCTCCTAAACACTTAAACTATGCTTGAGAAAGATATCTATGCTAAAGTCATATATAAATCATCATTCTCAACTTCTCTATTCCTCTCTAAAATAAAAACATAGTAATAAATTTGATCAAGGTGAAGACAGGTAGACTTGCAATAAATCAATGCAAAGACAATAATCTAGCATCTCGATGCCAATTATGCTACATAATTAATATAACTCTCAAATTTGGTAAGAACTTTACCTACCAATATTTGATGTCCATGCAACTACATATATCTAATCCTTCTTATTCTCTAGGCAATGCTAATTCTATCACTAGAAACCATCTTTTATGAGGTTGATCAAATTCCAAACTAGTAAAAAATATACCAAACATCAGAGATAAATGCCAAAATCCAATAAAAGAAAGATAAGGAAAGTACGTTTTGCCAATAAAATAGTGAAATCTTCCATATTATCACATCTTGCTAAATTTGCAAGGCTAAAAATAGTCAATTCAGATAAAAAACTCTATAATGTAATAAAAATTCCATGGAAAAGGTGAAATGAGGCAACTGAAAACAAAATCAAATACCTTTACTTCTTAAATGCAAGCTAGAACTACAGCTAATTCTTTTTACTTACTCTTTAAAACAATCTAGCTTCTAGAATAAAACAATGGAGCCCACGTTGGTGCAAACTAACATGTTTAGGTCCTGACTTGGTTGCCTTAGAAAGCATCTCATGAACTATTCTTTGTATTCTATTACTCTTTAGTTAGCTTTGCCAATTGACAGCATAGCACACAGACAACATCAATTAGAAGGAATTAAAAGGGGGCAAAAATCTAAACAAAGATCTTTAAGGAAGATAGCAAATAACTTTCAAAAAAAAAAGAGTCCAAACTCTTCGCCTATGTAAATTGCAAAGCACATTCAGAGGAAAAACATCCTTTATTTTGGGGTACATAGCAAAACCATCCTGTAAAATATAAAAACAAAACAATAACCACAACATAAATCTACAACAAAAGTACCTAAAAACAACACACATACATTTTCAATTCTAAAATGATAAGTCTAAAGAAACTATTTTCATTTTCATTCAATAAAACAATAAACTGAACAACTATTCTAAAATTTATCAGGTAGTTATTAGAGTTTGTTTTTTCATCTTCTTCCTCTTTATTTGAAAAAATAGAAAAACATTTTATAACATTTTATCTTAGAGCTCAGGTGTCATTCTATTGATCAACAAGGGCCATGTCAAACAACATTATTATTTCCAATTCCAAATTCCAAGCATAGGTTTCCAACACATTCAAATAAGAAGAGAAATTGTGCTTATATATAGACATGCCAATATTTTTTTGGACTTTCTTTAAACATGGAATTAAGTAGATAAGATAGTATAAAATGTCTTCCTAAAATGTCGTAGGTAGCCCTTTTCTAGTAGTGATTAGGCTCTAATAGAATCCCTAACAGCTCAGCAAATTTAGCATCAGTTGCTTATAACTGATTGCTAGCTATCACAATTCACTCATGTCAAAATTTGAGGCTTCCTACTACTTGTGATACTCCTAACAAAATTGATAGCAATATCCCCTTGCCAACAAAACTATGAATACCATAAAAGAATTGTTAGGTTTAATCTATACTTGCCATGCTCACTACAATAGCAGGCATGGAAGGAAGAATTAGTTTCAATCACAAAGAGCTTATAGGCAAGCTAATGCACAAAACTTGATTTTCAATATCAGCCAAATTTAAGATTAAATCATGTTGCAATTGACGAAGGGAAGATATGCTTCTATTACATAACGAAGAAGGATTAGTGATGATCCAATAAATGAACAAATACACTTACATAAATTAAAAAATAGACTAACTGGTTGGAGTGAAGTATGTTACTTACTATTTAATTCATGGACAGCTTTAGTGTATCTTCGAACAAGGGCGGAAGGCTTCTGAACTCATTAGTTTAACCTGTAAGTAAAAACAAAGTCACACAACATTTACACGCACTGCAAAATGTCCAGCATATGCAAATATGACCTGAGAAAGAAGAAAATTGGGACTAGATACTATCTTGTATTAGACTGAATTCAAGCGCTGGAGATTAGTTGTAGTCATCTACAAATCTTGTAACTAATAAAACACATTTTGCAATCCACCCATTGCAAATCAATCATCAAACTCTCAAAAGTTCCTCTATATGCTATGAAGATTCCAATCTAGCACACCACACCATGCATGACTTAATCGCTAGATTGTCTATATCAAAGCTAACTACTTTTGGCATCTCTAAATCAAGCAAAATGGGAACAATAGGACCGACCCATAATGCATCATTGCTATCATTATCTAAAACAAAACAACCTTTCACGACCCACCTGAGAGAACATGACCAACATGAGGACTTGGATCCTACGAAAGCCTCTAATAACGTGATTGTCTAATATGCATAATTAAATTGAATATATTCAAAATCTCTCAAGTTTTCATAAATATGAAAATATTTCTAATCATAAATCTTGAACATAAAAATGTATAAAGTCCATAATCTGGGTCAAAGCCAAACATAATAAATAACTTGGAATTATGAAAATAGTGAAAATGATATAATGCATGTCTAGAATCTTGCCTACACAATTATTGGAGCACTACTAAACGACATAATCAAAAGTAAGCTCCACTTTGAAGTAAAGCTCACTAAAGAAGCTACAACACTACTTAGGAGGATCCTGTGATGCAAGAGAACCTATAGTTGTATCTAAGGAGAAAAAGAAGGGTGAGTTCATCAAAACTCAGTGAGTGAGCTTCCACTCACAACCCACGGGACAACAATAAATATACATAACATATACATGCAACTGTAAAACATTTTATATATAATTACATCTAACTCTAAAATAATAATTTAACTAAATCCATGACAATAATTAGTAAAGAAATAAAAGATACTTTATACATAATTAACTGAGTTATAGTTGAATTCAAGCCAATAACTAATCTAATAGGCACTAAACTAGGTCCCATAAATGGACATTACACTGGGTTCCTTAGTGTGGGTGAGCTATCCTCAGCGGATTACTTGGTACCAAGGTTAATGATTACCAATCTGCTTACCGTTACGTTTCTCACTATTTATTGGCTAAAAACTAATAGCAACAAAATTCATTGTTCATACAATACTAGGATTCATGAAATTTTCTGCTGATAAGATAAATATAAATCATACATACAACAAGTATGGTCTCATGAGTTTTCTAAAAGAATAATTTGTCATGATAACTACAAAACAATAATTTTCTAAAATTTTTATAATCCACAAAGGCATATTTCTTGGCATAAATCATTCTAAAATTTTATAAATAATTTATATAATATAAAAAAATAATAATAATGACTAAAGTATGGTCATGGGCTTAAACTCACTCATCGTTAGTAGCCGGAGTGTACTTCCACTAACAACTTGATTCTAGGAGCTAGAATGACATAAAACTGCCAAACAATACAATGAAAATATAAACAATTTGACTTTATCACCCAACTGAGTTTGGAATGATAGAGAGGAAAAATATTGTGTGAAAACTATGTTTGACAGGACCCAAACTTATAATTTAAATAAAAAAGGCGGAACTAACTAAACTCCAGAGATCACTTACCTAAGATATTAATCTAGAAAATTGTGAGAAACTATGTTTTTTCGCGCCAGGAAAATTCCTTCGACGACTAGGACTCTTAGAAAAATATTTGGAAATATTATAATGTGCCTAAAATATACTAGGACTATAAAACAAAAAAAGAAAAAAAATGAAATTGAAAAATGAACTGAAGTTGGAAAAGGCGCTTCGTTCATATATATATATATTGAAAACGCATGCAACTCGCTTGTTCCGTTTCGTTGGTGGCTTTTGATTTTTCTAAGTTACTATGTATGTATAGTAACCCACCAAATCACGAGAGTTACTATGTAAATTACGTGCATGCACAATAACTTCACATGTGAACTCCACCTAAATCATGAGAAGTTACCTGTGCACATGCATAGTAACTTTACTTATATAGTTACTTTTGAAGTAGCAATAATAATAATACCAATAATAAAACTAACGTAATAATAATGTCAACATGCTACATGTTTTCTCTTATAATATTATTAGAGTGTTCCTGCATATATCTTGTATTATAAAATAATATTAAAATGTCTACCAATTAATAGTAATAGTAATAATAATTCTAATACTAATAAATTTTGTATTTGGGATATCACATACTACCCCCCTTAAAAGAGATTTGGTCCCCAAATCTAAAATAACATACCCTAAGTTGAAAAAAGATGAGGATACTTGATTTTCATGGCTTCTTCAACTTCCCAAGTCGCTTCACCACCATAATGGTTTCTCCAAATAACTTTTATTGAACTACTTTTTTTGAACGAAGCTTCTTAATCTGCCTATCTACAATAGCAATTGGTTCTTCTTCATAGGACAAACTTTTGTCAACTTGGACCATTTGCGGAGTGAGCATGTGAGACTGGTTAAGCATATATTTTCTAAGCATACTGACATGAAACACTAGGTGTATGGCTAATAAATGGAGGATGCCAACCTATAGGCCATCGCTCCAACTCTTTCTAAGATCTCAAATGGACCGATAAAATGAGGGCTTAACTTTCCCCGTTATCGAGCCTTACTACCCTTTTCATAGGGGATACCCTCAGAAACACGTGGTTCTCAACGCAAACTCCAAGTCCCTATGGTTATCTCTATAAGACTTCTGTCTAGACTATGCTACTAAAAGATGCTCCCTAATTAACTGAACCTTCTCTAAGGTTTCCTAAACTAGGTCTGGCCTAGGGACTTATTTTCCCCAAGCTCAAACCACCTAATGGGAAACCTACAACGCCTCCCATATAAGGTTTCTAACGGTGCCATCTGGATACTTGCCTGGCAAATGTTATTGTATGAGAACTCAATCAAGGATAAGTGCTCACATGAACTTCCTCCAAATCCAGCACGCACTCTGAGCATGTCTTCCAAGGTTTGTATTGTCCTTTCCGACGCCGTAATCTGAGGATGGAAAGCTGTGGTCAAATCCACACATGTCCCAAGGGCCTCCTGAATGTCCTCTAGAATCGCGAGGTGAACTTGGACCCTCTGCCAGATGGATGGATATGGACACCGTGAAGTCTAACTATTTCATTTATGTACAACTGAGCATATTGTGTTGCATCTAAGGTAGTCTTTACTAGTAAGTGTGTGCTGACTTGGTCATCCTGTCTACTATTACCCATATGGAGTCAAACCCTTGGTGGTTTCGAGTAACCCAACTACGAAATCCATGGTTATCCTCTCCCACTTCCACTCTTGAATATCTATCCGTTGAAGTAACCCTGCTGTCCTCTGGTACCAGCCTTGACTTGCTAGTACACCAAGCACATAACCACAAAATCACTAATATTTCTCTTCATACCATCCCACCAGGAACAACTATTTTAGATCCTAATACACTTCAGTTGACCCTGACACTGAGTATGCTGCACCATGAGCTTCCTCCATTACTTTTCTCCTCAGTCACCCACGTGGGTACACATAAATGGTTCCCAAAGTATAATGCACTCCTAGTATCAATGAATTCTGGTCTCACCCTTACGAACACTCTCAACCAACTTAGCTAGTTTCGGGTCTTCACTTTGCTGTGCCTTGATCTATTCCACCAAGGTTAATTGAGCCTTGATGTGAGCTAGAAAGGCCCCTGGATTACTAAAGCTGAATTGAACTCCCCAGCTTCCAACTTGTGAATATCTTCCACTAACGGCTACCTCACTAGTGCTATGTGGGCCATACTACCGATCGACTTCCTGCCCAGCATCTGACTACATTTGCCTTCCTGGGTGGTACGAGATCGACAATCATAATCCTTTAATAACTCAAGCCATCTACGCCGTCTTAGGTTCAAATCCTTTTGTTGAAAAATGTACTTCAAGCTCTTGTAGTTTGTGAAAAGCTTACAAGTCTCTCCATACAGGTAGTGTCTCCAAATCTTCAGGGCAAAAACCACTGCCACCATTTCCAAGCCATGCATAGGATAATTTTGCTCATGCTTCTTGAGTTGCCGTGAGGCATATGCTATAACTTGACCATGTTGTATCATGACACAACCAAGTCCAACTTTAGAAGCGTCATAGAATATCGAAAAGCCACCTATCCCTGAAGGTAATACTAAAACTGGCGCCATGGTTAAGCATGTCTTGAGCCTCTGGAACTTTCTTCACATTCTTCTGTCCACTAAAATTTGAAATTCTTCTGTCAGCTTAGAAATGGGTGCGATAATCTTTGAGAAATCCTGAACGACCGCCTAATATCCTGTGAAGCCTAAGAACTATGGATTTCTGAAACGTTGTAGGTCTAGGCCATTGTTGAACCTTCTACCTTATTTGGATCTACTAGAATACCATCCTTCGACACTATGTGTCCAAGGAATGCCACTTGACTTAGCCAGAACTCACATTTGGAGAACTTGGCATACAACTTATTCTCCCTCAAAGTATGTAATACTATTCTTAGATGTTGCTCTTGTTCTTCCTTACTCCTGGAATACACTAAGATGTCATCAATGAAGACAATCACAAAGTGATCCAAATAGCTTAAATACCCTATTCATTAAATCCATGAAGGTTGTTCTGGGCATTAGTCAACCCAAAGGACATTACTAAGAACTCATAATGTCCATAGTGAGTATTGAAGGCCATCTTAGATATATCTTCATCCTTAATTTTCAGCTGATGGTATCCAGATCGAAGATCAATCTTGGAAAAATAGGTTGCTCTTTGAAGCTGGTCAAAAAGATCATTAATACGAGGCAAGGGGTATCCGCTCTTGATCGTCACCTTGTTTAGTTGCCTATAATTTACACACATCCTCATTGAACCGTCTTTCTTCTTACGAACAATCCGGACCACCCCATGGAGAGGTACTTAGTCGTATAAACCCTTTGTCCAACAACTCCTATAATTGTTCTTTCAATTCTCTTAACTTCGCCGAAGTTATGTATCCTGGTATAAAGATGGGCCTAACTCCTGAACTCAAGCTTTATACTAAACTCTATTTCCCCTCTGTGGCATACCTGCAAATCATCAAGAAACACATCTAGGTCCTTAGCCACTGGAACCGTGCCCAAACTAGGTGTCTCTCCTCTACATTTATGACTTGGAGCTAAAAACCCATAATTACCTCTATCCATCAATTGTAGGGCACTCATAGCTGATTTCAAGTTTGTCGATGTTGAACACTTTGTACCCGAAATACTCTTGGCTCATCACCTGGACGTCGACTCTCACCACCTTACCATAACAATCTACCAAGGCATGGCATTGGGGCTAACCAATCCATACCTAGAATAACGTCAAGTTAGACATGTTCAACACTATCAAATCCTCAGTGCTTCCATGTCACTAGCTTTGACTTCACATGATTTATACACTATTTGAACAAGATGGGCTTTCCCCAAGGTACCCTAACTAAAAACCTTCTTAAGATCCTCAAGGGATCTTTGAACCATAAGGCAAAGAATGGGGACACATAAGAATAATGGATCCTCAGTCAAACAATGTCATGGCATTGAAGGAACATACTATTGTTGTACCTGTTATCACTTCATTGAAGCCTGCGCATCCCATTTGGTCATAGCATATAAACAAGGTTATCCCCTATTATCCCGTCTCTTGCCGTCTTAGGTCTGAACCTTTACCATAAAGCTCCTTCCTCCTTTTATGTTTGCCCGAATGAGGAGCCACCCCCGCCTGCCCATCGATGAGCTGAATGTGGAGGCTTCAGCGACCTTTAACTTCAGTCTCTGAAACATTAGGACTTTCCACGCATGTGGCCTGGTTGGCTACACCCGTAACATACGAGTAACTAACTAAAAATTGACCCTTATGTCTTTCCCCAAGTTGGGCATATGATATATGACTGCCATAAACCCTGTCCACTATGCTAACTTGCCCTCCCACTCAAAGTCTGTGATGATACCTGGCGAAGCCGGATGGGTCCGAGAAGGTTTCCCTACCCAACTGAACCCCATTACTAAGCCTGTGAATGGTGACCCTTGACGAACCCTGCTCCGCTCGAGAAAGAGGCATGAACCCTTGCCTTCTTGTTGGCTCTCTATCATTGCCCTATGCTCTGCGAACTATTCTCAATACCAATCACCGTGTCTACCACTGAAGCATAGTTCATGGTCCCATAAGGCTGCAATCTAGGAACATATCTCGGGCAGAACTAAACAAAACGTCTCACCTGAGCCGTCTCTGCTGGTATCATGCCCGAGGTACCTTGTGCCAGATAAGTGAAACGCTCATCATATTTGTAAGCTGTCATGCCTGACTAAATCCTAGCTTCAAAACTCTTCTCATCATCTTGGCTCCTCTGACCTCTATGAACTCCGCATAAAGGCTTCCTTGAACCTCCCCCAGAGAGGGGAACTAGCAATCCCACACCTCCGTTAAAACTCCTGATACCATAACTCTACTTGGCGTCCCAGCTGAAGCCAGCTCTTACTCCACTCGCTCTCTCTAAAGAACAATGGATGACATCAACTATTCCTTCATCTGCCTGAGGAATTCCTGGGATCCTTGTCAGTAGAGAAGTATGCCCGTGAAGGTGGATGGGTCCATCCTCTTAAACGCTCCAAGGCTCAGTTGCTTGATATCTCTAACTTGAGGGTAGCTACATAGTTGCCTTGAATTGCCTGTCATTACATCTGCAAGTTTGCTACCATCCGTTCAAAAGCTCAGACGAGCACGTCAGTGAGATGCGTCGCTTCTCACGCGACGGCAAAGATGTGAATGGTGTACAGGTAGCATGGTTACACTCGAGAGGAAGGAGATATAACAAGACTATGTACTAAAAAGAGACGAACTCTTATTGAAAATGATAATTTACTTTTTCCTAAAGGCCTCAATAGCACTACATCAATGCAATGGGCGTGCTTCCATTTTCATAGATGTCATGTTATTTGTAGACACTTGCTCCAATAATATGTAGGGAAACCTATTGCTCTTATACCATTTTGTCAGCCACCTGAGAAGAGTGACTCAACACTTAGGACTTGGATCCCAAATGCTGAAGCTCTCTTGAGAATATGAACGTCTATATGCATAATTAAATTGAATATATTCAAATCTCTCAAGTTTTCATAAATCTGAAAAGATTTCAATCATAAATCCTGAACATAAAGCTACAAATCCATAACTTTGGGCCAAAGCCAAACATAGAAATACTGGTTCTAAATGGAAAATGATATACCAACATTTGCATCTTGCTACAATTATTAGCACTATAAGTTGAACATAACCAAAATAGAGCTTCACTTCAAATGAAGCTCACCAAAGAAACTTTAATATATTTAGGAGGATCCCTGATGCAACAAAACTTGTAAGCTGGATCCTAAAGAAGGTAAAAGAAGGAATGAGTTTATCAAAACTGTAGAGCGAGCCTTACTCACAATCCACATGGAACAACAATAAATATACATAACATATATATGCAACTAATATAAAACATTTTACATATAATTACATCTAACTTATTAAAATAATAATTTAACTAAATCCATGATAATAATTAGTAAAGAAATAAGAAATTTTATACATAATTGACCAGCTGAATAGCTAAATTTGAGTCAATGACTAATCTAATGGGCACCTAACTAGGTCCCATAAATGGACACCACACTTGGGTTCCTTACGTAGGTGAGCTAGTCCCAGTTGGACCACTACGTACCAAGGTTAAAGATCAATCCTTAAGCTTGCCACCGCAACTGTTTCTCACTATTTATTGGCTAAAAACTAATAGTAACAAAATTCATTGTTCATACAATATGGGATTCATGAAATTTTTAGGCTCATAAGATAAATATAAATCATACATACAACAAGTATGGTCCTATGAGTTTTCTAAATAATAATTTGTCATGACAACTACAAAATAATAATTTTCTAAAATTTTTATAATCCACAAAGGCATATTTCTTAGCATAAATCATTCCAAAATTTTATAAATAATTTATATAATATAAAAATAATAATAATAGTGACCAAAAGTATGGTCATGAGCTTAAACTCACTCACCGTTAGTAGCCCTGAGTGTACTTCTACTAACAACATGATTCTGAAGATTGGAATGACACCAGGAACTGCCAAAAACAATACACTAAAATATAAACAATTTGACTTTATCACCCAAACTAAGTTTGGAATGATAGGGAGGATAAATTGTGTGAAAACTATATCTGACAGTATTCTAAACTTTATAATTTAAATAAAAGGAGGAACTCACTAAATTCTTATAGAGATCACTTACTCGAAAGATATTAATCGAGAAAATTGCGAGAAACTATGTTTTTTTCGCTTGAGGAAAAATTCCTCTGCGGCTAGGATTCTTAGAAAATATTTGGAAATATTATAATGTGCCTAAAATATACTGAGTATAAAACAAAAAAAAAAATGAAATTGAAAATGAATGAAGTTGGAGAAGGCGCTTCATTCATATATATATAGATTTATATATAATAAAATAAAAATAAAAAAATACAACTCGTGTGCGTCGTTTGATTAACACACACACACACACACACACACACACACACATACACATATATATATTGAAAACGCGTGCAACTCGCATTCTGTTTCATTTGGTGGCTTTTGATTTTTCTAACTGTACACTATGCATACATAGTAACTTGCATAGTAACTCCACCAAAATCACGAGAGTTACTGTGCAAGTCATTGTGCATGCACAGGACTTTACATGTGAACTCCACCAAAATCACGTGAAGTTACTGTGCACGTGCATAGCTACTTTACTTATATAGTTACTTTGAAGTAAGCAGTAATAATAATACCAATAATAATAAAACTAACGGTAATAATAATGTCAACATGCTACACGTTTTTCTTATAATATTATTATAGCGTTTCCTGCATACATCTTATATTATAAAATAATATTAAAATGTCTACCAATTAATAGTAATAGTAATAGTAACAATAATTCTAATACTAATAAATTTTGTATTTGGGTTATCACATAACCTAGACCAACCCACTACTTTTTGACTTTGCAAAATACCAAATTTAAATTCACATTTTAATGAAATAAATAAAGCAACCGAATTGATCTTCAAGAACCAACAAAAGGGCTGCTTATTTTTAAAATTTTGTTTTAAAATTGGGTATCATACATAAGTATACTAGGGTTTGGTTGGGTGGGAATGATACCTTTATCTAAGAAAGGAGATTGGAGGACGACCATAGTCACTCTTGACCAAGGCAGCCTTGAAGTTATCAAAGAGCTAAGAAAGGATTCAAAAATAAAAGAGGAGAACATTGATTCGAACATTTCATGAAACACATTACAAGCTCAATTTCATAGAACAACTTGAAACGGGCCAACAAAAACTTCAACCTATTTTTCAAAAGAAACCTCATCAACTTTTAGCATAAGAATCAAAGATTAGAGACAAGAGCAAATAAGAAAATCAACAACTCATGAAAGAATTAGCAAGGACAAACCTTAATCATATTATTGTGCTAAGCGATCCTTTTATCGGTTCTATTGATGCCATACTCCTCTACCGCCATCGTCCACACTGCCCCTCCTTTGCGGGCTCCGCCACCTACAAACTCTCCTATTTGTCGTTTCACTCCACTATCGCATGGCTCGCCACATTGTCGCCACCATCGTGGACTTGTCCTCACGTGGGAGGTAGAGGCAATGTGAGAAGGAGCCATGAGAGCAGAGCGAGAAGAGAGAAAAAGATGTGACTCTAAACTTGGGGTAAATGGTAAAATGAGAGTGGAATGTGAACTCAACAATTTAGGGAAGCACCATCTAAATGTGCGAGAAAGAGAGGGTTCCTAGAGGGCTTGGGGCTTGGGTTTGGGTTTGTTTAAGTGGGCCGCCATTCTTCTAACTAAAATGTGGTGGACAACAAAACCGCCCTAATTCACTCATATTATGGCGATTTCAAAGAACCGCCCTAATTCAGCCGCAACAATACACATAATTTTTTGTAGTGCAACCTGAGCCCTAACCAAATCTTCTAAAGGTCCAGCTCCTTCTACACAATCAGCGAGATATAGCTTCAAGGTTGGACAAAGTTGAAGTCTCCAATAGGGAAATTGGAGTTCAACTAAGAAGACATGAAAAGTTGCTACTGAACTTCTTCAAGAGCTCAGGTGGAGAGGCCAATGATGGTATAACTTCCAGCATCCCTTTTGTTGATGACAAAAGGGAAAAGAAGAAGAAAATCTTTTATGATGAATTGGGTCAAGCTGAGGGGAGTGCCTTAGAAGCTTTAGAGACTACATTCTCATACACACAGACATTTTTTTTATATTTTGAACATTATGCTCGGAACTTTTTTTGTTTATTTTGTGAAGTTTTGATTCATGCTTACTTCGGTACTCATGGAACATTTCACATACTTTGATATTTATGCTCGTTTTAATTATCTGGTTAATGGCTTATGAGCATTGATATATATATATCCTTTCACCTTAATGATCTGTACTCAAACTAGAGTTTTATCTTATGAAGTAATGCTCTGATACATGTGCTATCTCAAATAACATGTGTTCTGATACATAGTTGATTCAGATGCAAAGGCTTCAAACTCCTATGTGTTTTGCAAGTTAAGGATGCATATTTTATATATGTTGTTTTAACATTGAAAATGGTTCTCTAAGAAAGATGTTCTTTTGAAAATTTCTTTTTCTTTGGACAAAGTTGTGCTTTAATGGATTCCAACTCAAGATTAAAAATCACAACCATTATCATCTTTTAGAACCATCTGTGATTAAGTTTAGAAAGTAAAATGACTTAAAATCAAGCTTGTTCTGCAGAAAGCTTAAATGTTCTGATCATTTTCACAAAATGCTCTTATACAATTTAGAAATTTCTTTTTCAAAAAAAACAGCTTGGTACTAGTCACTTAAGGTTGCTAAATGACTTATTAACATCTACATCAAACCTTAAGACAATGATCTTCTGAAACTCCATTCACAAATGTATGTTGAAAGAATATATATTCACTCTTGTTCAAGCTTACTTTAGCACTATACTATCTTTCAAAATACTCTCCAAAAGATTTTCTCAAAATTGAGTTTATCATCATCAAAAAGGGAAGATTGTTCGCTCCAAAACTCTTCGAAAGCATTATTACTTAAAGTTTTGAGTCACAACAAACCAATTTCGTGAAAATATTTTGAAGAAGGAATAATTTTTTCACTTGAGTCTCTGAGTACTAAAAGTTTTTTCTCATTAGCATACATATCTCTAAAACAAGTGTATTTTCACAATATTATGTGCAAACATGTTTAATCTCATTCAAAAATATTCAGAACTTAAAGGAAGTGAAAAATAATCCTTGAAATAGGCATCAATATGTTTGACACATGAAGAAAAGCTTTCAAAAATAAGAAATCAAGTCTCAGATCTTCATAAAGTAGCCTTTATTTTTAGAAAGTGATATTCAAGCGAAGAATTCAAGCTTCCTCTAAAGTAAGTTATGGTTATTATCTTCAATCATTATGATCGCAATGTTTTCTCAACAAGCTCTGATTGAAGCATAGTAGATCAAAGGAAAGTCCAGACTGAATTAGCGCTTTAGAAAGCACGTTTACTCTTAAACGGTGCACACTTTATAGGATAGGAGGGAAAATTCAAATTTCAAATTAAACTCAAACCCAAAGGGATGATAGTGAGATCTCACTTTTTTAGCTTGGTCAACCATCCTAGCTTTTATAAGAAAAGGTTTAGAAACCTCATTTCAGAAAGCAAAAAGTGGTTTCTAAAGATGGACTCAAAAACCTCTATTTGAAGTGGTTCCTGAACTGTAAAAGTAGCTCTAGAACAATTGGAGCTAATCTTCTAGACTACATTTCCAAGACACAAAAGGAAGATCAATATATATCACTAGGAAAACAAATCAAGAGCAACAGTCATAAATAAAAGATAAAGTATAAAAGGAAATCATGTGCTTACAACTCAAGACTTTATGCTGAATCGCTTGCAAAATCTTTGAAGAACACAAGAACTCTCCTACATCTTCTATAAAGCCGTTACCGCTTGTAATCAATTTCTACTTCTAAAAAAAAAATCTTCTTTTTAAGTTCTTATTAGATAACATTTTCTTCCTATGAAAAATCGTTAGAAAGAAGTCATTTAAGTTTTCAGCTCATACACTATATTATTCTAAGAGAACTTGAATGTTTGATAGTTCGAGTGAACCAACCTACAAATACCTTTGTACCTTGATCCAATAGATATCATTGTGAGTTAGCTTGGAGTGACTAGTAAAGACTACTTGGGAGTAATAGTAGAGTGTGCCACGGTCACGTGAGATAACTTGAGAAGACTATAGTAAGACTATTGAATTTCTCATGTTGAGAAAGGGTTTAGTGTACTAAAGACTATCGAAATTATTGAACGTAATGTAGGTTCCCGAATCAGGTATGAAACTCCTTGTGAGGATCTCTCATTTCTCTTGAATTCTTTATATTCTGCTTTGTGTTTATTAACGATGCTTTTCTGAGAAAACAACTTTTAATCAGTTTCTTATCTTTATTTTAATTCAAAAAGTTTCTTTTTAATACTTACCAACTATATTTCCGATGCATTTCAAGTTTATACTTGATAGTATTTGTTTTAAAGATTTCAAAAATTGAGAAGGAAAAGTGAAAGCACGATTTAACCCTCTTCTCGTGCACATTTCAACCTGCATAAAATATATTGAAAGGACTTGCATGTAAAATCTTAAAAGGGTTTTTCCTTTACCTATAAAATTTATGAGTACTAATATCTTTTAGATAACTTGTGACTAAAAATTTGTTACGTCTCTCACTAACTAAATTTATTAATATTTTAAATTGTTATGATTAAATCACAACTCTTGAATTCAAAAGGATACTGATACCCTTGGGTATCATAATAAAAACCTTTTTATTCTTATTATTATTATTATTTGTAGATTCATAAACAAAATTCGGTCAAACAAAACGGTTGTGTTATTTCAAAATCCAATGGGACAATTATTTTATTATCATTAAATATGATGATGATGGAATGAGTGAGAATCACCATTAGATAAAATTGGTGTTTTGGTGTTGAAATAATATTTTTAAAAATAAAAGAACGTGGTTGACCCAACAATTAGAACACGTGAAACGTACCAAGAATGCTTGATTCGTTTGTAGTTATGGCCATTTTCGTTACCAAATTAAAGTTGAGCGCATTTTCTTTATGCGCATGCATTTTCTTTAAATAATAGCCACATATAAACATTAGGTACAGAATGATTTTAGCATATTAACTGGCCGATATTGTGTAATGTCTATATATAAATAATAGTTACATAAATAATAGGGAGATGGTTTAGAGTTTTCTTTTTAATACTTTGAAAATTATGTTGATTCGTATGAGGTTTAACCTAGAACCTCATACATATTACTCAAACTATAGGCACTTTATATGTCACCCATTGAATTTTTAAAATATATAAGTTCAATGAACATTTTTTAACCGTATAAATCAACAATGCCATTAATTTTTTATTTATTATTTACAAAAATATCACATATTTAAGAAAATTTATGGTATCAATTTTTACATTGTTTTAAAATTTAGAGACTAAAAAATACATGTAACCCAAAGTTCGTAAAAGTAAAATGAATTTATTTTTTATTAATAATAGATAAATTTAATAGATTAAAATACACATTGAGAAAAATTCAATAATCAATTTTCATCCTTTTAAAAGTATATGGATAATAATATAAAGTTCTTTTCTCCATAAAATAATACGCACAAAGTGATAATTAATGTTTGTATGAATATATAAATAATATTTAACTTAAATATATTTTTAGTTCTCATAAATATGAGTCATTTTGATTTTTGATTTGCTTTTTTTTCATTTTTATGTTTTGGTCCCTTTCAGGTAAATTTAATGTTAAATAATGATGTTTATAAGGATCAAAAGAAGATTTTTGAAATATTTAATGTGCAAAAATAATTTTTCAATATTTTTAACAACTAATATTATGAATATATATATATTAAAAAATATTTATTGAACCTGAAATTTAGAATCATAACAACTCAAAACAAAGAAAATAAAAAAAGGATTAAAATCAATACAAAAAGTTTAGAGGGATCAAAATTAAAATTAAAAATAACCTGTATTTATAGGGATTAAAAACATATTTAAACTATAATATTATTATTTTATTTTTTAATGTACTCTCATAGCTAATAAAGTATGCGCTCCCACACAGCAGTCACACACTTACACGTACGTGAGAGCTAAGCACCACTAGGTCAAGGGAAGAAATCACATGATGATTTGAATCATATAAAGGTGAGTTTGGGAATGAGATAAAAATGAAAGAATTTTTTTTTTATGAATTAGCTAGTTGATTTGTCCATTATTCTATATGTAAATCTAATTATAAAAAAAGTATGGTATAGAAGATAATTATGTTTGGGCATGTGATACATTCCAAATAAGAGTTATAACTCTTTCGAGACCATGTGTTCCATATATTGAAATCACTAGTTAAAGAAAAGAGCATTTACCATTTCAATCAACCATTGGTATCCCTTTTTTAAATTACTAGATAAAGACTCAAACTCTAGAGAGGAGTAAAGCGGAATGCGTAAAATCATCCAAAACATAAAACAGAAAGCCAACAAGGCTTAAGGAACACAACCACAATTATTGCAACATAGGACATCCACACACATAAGCAAAAATATACTTCATCCATCCAACAATAACAATCAACTATGTGTTAATACCATTGCAATCAACCATGTGTTAGTATTTTTTTTTTTTTTCTGTAAATGACTAGATAAAGACTCAAATTCTAGACAGAGGAGCAAAGCAGGATACATAAAAGCACTCAAACCATAAAACAAAAAGCCAACAAGGCTTGAGAAACACAACCGCAATTATTGATAAAAGAGTAATGATATTTTGACACCAAAAATTGGATCTATCAAGACACCGACTTTATAACTATTTGATAGTACGTTTATACTTATTCTTAACATCCATCATATCCAATGGTTATAAAGTCTTGTCCAATAAACACCCACTTTTTAAGATGTCAATATTATTACCCTTGGCAAATATATCCTCCATCGAACAATAACAATCAACCATGTGCTAGTACCATTTCATTCAACCATATGTTAGTACCTTTTTTTTTAAAGGACTAGATAATGACTCAAACTTTAGAGAGTGGAGTACGGCAGGACACATACATAAAAGCACCCAAAACATAAAACAAAAATCCAACAAGGCTTAAGAAACACAACCACAATTATTGGAACATAGGACATCCACACACATAAGCAAAAATATACTCTGTCCAACAATAACAATTAACCATGTGTTAGTACCTTTTTTCAAGAGAGAGGAGCACAGTAGCACGATAAATTAAAGCATCCAAAACATAAAACAAAAAGCCACAAGGCTTAAGAAACACAACCACAATTATTGCAACATAAGACATCCACACACATACATAAGCAAAAATATACTCCCTACGTCCAACAATAACAATTATCTAGGAAAATTGAAAGAAATTGTATATTAAAAGTTAATATATCTCACCATAATTTATAGTCTAGAATATATTAACTTTTTAATGTATAAATTTCTCTCAATTTATCTAAACGATTGTTATTAATATTGTTTGACTGAGACAGTACCTCACAGCACCACCAAGACATGGCACCTGCCACTTATACTCTCTCAACAAAGAGCACTCATTTAAATTAAACATTCCTTGGATAAAGGGTCACCTAACCGACTAGCCTACCACATCTCCAAAATCACGCCTAGAACACTTGATATATAATCACACCCTAATTCAAATGAACTATTACCTCCTCCCACTTTTAACTTGCCTTTAAAAATTAGGAAAATTTTAGGACATTAAACTCAATATACCTGACACTATTGACTTATATGAGCTTTAACGTGTTTAACTTTTGCTGATTTCCTAAGACAGTTAAAAGTTGATGAAGGTAGTAACATCATTGATCAATGCATTTATTAAAAACCCTTAGACCATCACCCACGATGGCACCTCGAGATGGCTCCGAATAGGAGAGCCCAAAGGGACACCAAAAACTTATGTGGCCACACCCGTCACCAATTTCGGTAGGGCAAAATAGAAGCACAACACCAGATATTAGACCCATGGGGATCTTGCCACCACCTTGTCGCCAAAACCGGCAATAATGAAAGTGATGAGCAACAGCGAGCACCACCACGACTACAACCGCCAGCCGCCATCTAGAGGCAAACACTGATAGAAAGATGTTGCCACATGGCCAACTTAGATTATAACATATGTTGAGAGAAATTGTACAATTGTGTTTAGGAATAAACTTATAGTAACTTATATTGTTGAAAAATAATTATTCCATTTTGTTTAAATTATTATTTCGAATTAAAAATTATCTTAAGATATGACTTCACGGGTAGTTGCTATTTTGATAAATTGAAATATAATTGTTATTCTTCAAATCAGGATTTAAAATGTGTAAACCACTGAAACTTAGATAAGCTATAAGGCCACACAATGTTGAAGTATTTTCGTCAACATTTTGTTGTTTCCACACAGATCACAAAATTTTAGAAATATCTCGTGTACTGTTCATTTATATTTTTTAGTAAAACTAAATAAAGTATAATTTATATATTAAAAATTTTAAAAATAAAAACGTTGGACCACGGCCATTCATGCCAGTAACAGCGATCGACGTCGGACAACCGCTGTCCTCCCTGGACCACCTAGCATGACTCAAAACAATTTTGCTTGTCACAATGCGTAATAAGATGTATGTGTAAATCATTTTGTATCGATTGTGTATTCAAATTAAAATCAACTTAAAAAGTTTAAAATGCTCATTTTTACTTGACAAAAACTACTTTATTTGTGGGTTATAAAGATATATGATTTTCATGCAGATAAATTATAGAAATAGAAATATTTAGTTTATAATTTTTTTTACAATAATTTTACACTTTTACTAATGTAAAAATGTAAATGAAATAAAACAAGTGTGAGATCTATGTACCTCTATATACTAGAGGTATAATATTGTTGCAAAAATATATTGTCCACCAAACATTTCTCTTAGAAAATGTTTTGTAATAATTTGCCTTACTAGCCTACATCCCTCTCAATGAAGTTGTCATTTTGAAATTGAAAACGTTTTTGTTTCCCGTAACTCCTGCAAACTCCAATCAATCGCGTTTCTTTTTCCATTTTGTTGGCCAGAATTTCTTGGGTGCAATAATTTGCCTTACTAGCCTACATCCCTCTCAATGAAGTTGTCATTTTGAAATTGAAAACGTTTTTATTTCCCGTAACTCCTGCAAACTCCAATCAATCACGTTTCTTTTTCCATTTTGTTGGCCAGAAATTCTTAGGTGTTCTTGTAGTAAGATAAAATATTTACTCTACTCTATTTATTAATTAATAAATATATTAAAAAATAGAAAAAGTGAAAGTAATGTACCCACAAAATTTATATGTCAATTAATAAATTGAATCAGAGGAAAATATTTTCTCTTACTTTAGCATCTAAGGATTTCTCTGGCTTGGACAATTGGACTATACGGCTACACTGTTTTTAGTTGAATCCCTCTTTTAGCTGAATCTAGAGCTTAGAGATGTGTATTTTGCTTGTGACCATAAGACCTTCTTTATACATATTATCGAATTGAATAACTAACTATATACTTATAGAGTTCAACTAGTTATAAACTGTGTTGAGTCTTGTGATTACAAATCATATTTTCAAATTAAACAAACCTAGATTTTATTTCACCCCAAAATCTGAAAATAAATCTCGATGTATCCTCTCAAAATCCATTTTTAATAGTTTCATTTTAGGTGTGTTGGGATAATTTTTTATTTTTATAAAAATTATTTTTTTAAAAAATAATTTTTGTATATTTTGATAATTTTTTTAAAAATCCAAATATTTAAAAAATTTGTTTTTTTTCCTTTTTAAAAGCTATAAAAAGTAATTTCTAAAAAAAAATTAGTTTTCAGTGTTTTCAATTATGCATAAATGGTGCATTTGTATATATAACTAAAAAAGTTTAAAATTAATTTTTTTATAAGTTACTTATTTTAGTTTCTAAAAGAAATTGAAAACTATTTTTATATTTATATTGTAATTATTTTTTAAAAATTATTTAAATACACAAAAAGTGATGTTACTCCGCCGCATGCCACCCCTGTTCGAACGGTTATGAATTCTTTTGGCACCTTTCAATTGAGCGGCGCGTAATATACACCTAAGGCGTCGCTAGTAGTCCTGCAAAGACAAAATAACAGAAGAAGAAGAAGAAGAAGAAGAAGAAGAAGAAATAGGTAAAACATAGTGCTGACTTTTTTACTCTAGGCTCAAGCCACTAGTCAAATGTTTGGGCGTACGAACTCATCATCATGGTAGGCATTTTGTAATTCTTTCAAACAAATAGTATATATGAATGGCGACTAATTATGTGGTGGGGATGAATGATTTTGTGACCACCTAATCTTTAACACAAAATGAATAACAAAATGATTATTGTGTCCTTTTCATTTATTTTAATCCCTTCTCAGTTTCTCCCCACATTTGCTTGCCACTATGCTCCTCCCTTCTTCGACGGCACCACTTCCTCCCTTCTCTGATGACACTATTCTATTTTAGTCATGGAATTGCATCATAACTATATACGTCAAGATCCATTCTTATTTCTCCATTTTAATTAAAAAATAATCAAAAAATGGTCCAAGTCCAATTGCCAAGAGTAAATTAAATGGAACCATGTTTATCAAGCCAAGGCTATCTTTCTAGTCTTAGTTGAATTAAAAATAAACCAAAACAACAAATTTTATAATAATAATTCTAAAATTTTTCACGACTACCACCTAAGATTATCTATGATGGCCAAAGCTTTACACGTTACTTATTACATTCCATTAACCCAACGTCTCCGCGAGACAACCCAAAATCTCGCCTCACTGAAAAATGCCTTGCATAGCCCGTAACGACTTTGACCACCACAAAATATCAACCGGCTGTGAATAATTGACCAAACAACCAATCAATCGTTACGTAACCTCCTCCATTGTCGTAATCCACCAAAATGCCATTTTCGAACCTGAAAGTTTCATAGACTCCAAAAATCATCTTCAAACCCCAACAAACCACCACAAGCCCACAACCTTGCTGAATGATGTAGGTCACAAGCGAAAGCAATGGAACCAAAAGGGAACTTTCTTTGCCCAGGACGCTCCCGTGGTGGCTCCCCATCACCCTTAGTCTGTCAAAGGAGATTGCAAGGGATATGAGAGCCGTGGATTGTGAGGGATTTGGGAGGAAGTTATTGCTACTATCACCTAAACGAAGGGAGCGACGAGAGCTTGTCTTTGCCACCTCCGCTGCTGGTTTGCCATGGAAGTGATGTGCTGCCGTTGAAGCCTGAAGGGTTGCGAGGGTGGGTGAGAATAAGAAAGGGCTTACTCGTAAATTCATTATAAAATCAATTTTCATATATATATATTAAACTGCAAGTGTATACTTTTATTTCAACTCATTTTAACCATTGGATTCAAATTATAAAGGTTAGGATTAAGTGATCACATAGACCCAAACTCCATTTTCCCCACCATAGAACTTGGCATATATGAACACTTAGAACTACCTTGATCTTAACAATGTCGAATTCAAAAGCATTTGAAATTAAACAATGCTTCAAAGCACAAGAAGTTAAGGATATAGAGGATTCACATGCAGATTGATGGAGGATCTTTCTAAACATGAATTGCATTACTGCAAAATAAAACAATATATGTATATGTTAAATTTCATAAACAACTGCCCACACTTAATTTTATGGAACACAAATGGGGATGAAGAACTAGGGAAAAACAGGATTAGGGTTCAAAATTTTTGAACTTTCATTTTGGCTATTTTAATTTATGATCTATTAAAAGTTTGTAACAATAATATTATAAGTTAGTAATCTGATTTGTTATATTAAATTTGAAAAAAATTAATAAATTAAAAAAGCTCTTTCAATTAAATAAAAAGTGCATATACCAATTAGCCACCTTTTTTTAACCCGTGTAAAGCCACATTTTCTGAGAAACATAAGGGATATTTGGTGTGGGTAATCTATTTAAATTACTAGTAATATGACTTAAAATTATCTAAACCCACAACATTAACTTGTTTGGTTATATGATATGACTTGCAATCCAGATTAATAAGGTAATCTACATTATCATCTTAGTGGTAATGTAAATTACCTCCTAGATTACCACCAGGTGATGATGATGATGATAATTATTATTATTATTATTATTTAGTTATAATAATAATAAAGAAGTTTATTAATAATATTTTATTATTAAATAATAATTATTAATTAAATAACTAAATAATATCATTATTGTTAGTAATAATTAAATTATAATTATTAATAATAACAATTATTGTGAATGATTAATGATTATTACTAATTAATAATAATTATTAATTTAATAATATTTATTAATTAAATAATAAATAATATTATTATCATTGATAATAATTAAATAACAATTAATATTATTACTTAATAGATAATTAATAATTAATTTTAAATAATAATTAAAATTATCATTTTAGTTTAAATTCTTATAATGATAATTGTAATTAATAATATTAATTAATATTATTACTATTATTATTAATTTATTAGTAAAAATATATATTGCCTAGTAATCCTTATGATGTACTAAACAAAGTAATGTGCATTGCGAACTAGATTATCTGTATATACCAAATGTTACATTGTAACATTACTAGTAATTTAAAAAGTAATAATCTTTCTAAGGATATGTTTAGTTGGGAAGTAAAAATAAAGATAAAATTTTTAGGATAAATTTTATGTGTAATTTTACACATAGTGTTCATCTGAAAATTTACACCATATTTTTACCCCTAACCAAACATACCTAAAGGTTAATTTATATTACCTTCATGTGCCAACTAGCCACATTTTTTAACTTTCATTTACGTACACTTTTTGAATGTCGTTATTGATGCCATGTTTAACCACGATTTGAAATGTGCCTAATGTCATTTCATATTTTTTTGAAAAATAGCTCCTAATTAGTTTATTAACCTGTAAACACGGTGAGCATGAGTTAATTCCCATGAAAATCTAAACCTAATCAACACTAAACTAATTCATCAAATTCGATCTAAACTGGTTTTTTCTTAATTCCAAATTTGTTTAAAATTATTTGTATTTAACATGCACTCTAAGTTTGTATCTAGGAGGGGGCCGGGAATAGTTTATTATCTTTTTGACTATGCTGATAGATGGAAGAAACTATCTTTTCTGAAACGAAATGAATACAATACCACGCTATACACGGCGAAATAAAATAAAAAGCTTAGAGTTGAATTAAAAAGCTCTTATTGTTAAATACGAACTATTGAGATAGACGTTTGAGTTGATTAGATGTATCAACATGGCAAAATCTATTGTTACACTTATGCCCCTTCAAAAGCAAATAAAGACAGTAGACACCATAGAGAGAACCTTAAAACGTTGCTTATTAACAATGCCTAGAGTCTCTTTAGTGTTAGCGTTCTGCTGCGGATTCTTTTTGAGTTTGCTCAGTTGTTCAGCATTTGTTACTGTCTCGCTTTGTTTCGTCGGGTTGTTTTGTGGTAATTTGGTTCCTGTGATCATGGATCGTTTTTTGTTTCTTGTCTTACTCTTTCTTCTTTTGAGAGTTTAGAGTGCTATTTAAATTATCAGTTAAAAGCGCATCAGGTCGTTAAGCTGTCGATCTCTATCCATTTCTTGCTTGCCTCTCAAATTTTTAATGGCCTTGCTTGCTTTAAGTAAAGATATGTTATTTGGATCATTTGACATTAGATACCATACCCAACTCACTCTTTATCCACTATTAAATGGAATTTAGACCATTTAATGCTGCCCACATCCTATTTAATCGTGAATGATAAGTGAGTTGATATCCATATCCATATCAAATGAGTATACATACCATTTTCCTTTACATATCCATATCTCACTTTTATTACATTAACATTATTTTTCCCAAAAAGATATCACAAACAGTTCGTGATTGATCAACTGTAGGCCATGTGCGCTTGTCCCACTCCCACTATTGGATGCTCTCAGCCTTTGAAAGTGTTCACCAAATAATTTTCTTGCTAAAAGAGAAATATTTAATATATAATATTTCTTTACAATAATTTTACACATTCTTTATAATAATTTTACACATTTAGTATATAAAAGCACATAGAAACAAAACAAGTGTGGAGCCTAGGTGCCTTGATGGTATAATTAAGGAGAGATGCGAGGTAGAAGGATCCATAATACCTTACCTCCACTGTATATGTAATCAATTAGAATGAAGAAAAGTATTAGTTTTAACCATTGTTTTAGCTTGTAGCCTTAGTTTTTTAATGTAGCATTTCTATCTCCAAGCTCTTTCCATAATTTTCTCTGTCAAATTGGTGCTTTCATTTCGAACTCATCCAACATGGATCCTTTCCATGCTCACCAATTATGGCATCTACACACCCTTTCACCCACTAACCAACAATACCCTTCCCTATCATTTTTGTAAAGAATAATGTTGTCACCAAACATTTTTCGGCTAAAATGTCAGGTTTTCTACGTGTGTTGTAGTTGGTGTCGATGACTTGGTCTATATAAAGCCCCACCACACGGAAATTCAGGAGACAATTACTACATGCACCCACAACACATATATGCCAACACAAGTGACGCACGTGTTATACCTTCTTCATCCAGGAAATACCAGAATCCTCTGAAGATTAGAAACAGATGTTTAGTGTTAAAGGTTTAGTTGATTCGAATTGTGAGAGGTCTGTTCCCCCAACTACGTGTACCTCAAAAATACCGAGGATTCCATATTGAATGAAGCGGGGAATATTCCAACAATTGACTTTTCCCAGCTAATTTCTGCCAATCCCAGTGAGCGATCCAAGGCAATCCAACAACTAGGCGATGCCTGCCGTGACTGGGGTTTCTTTATGGTATAAAATTCAACCTTAAACTCTATATATATTCTGCTTTTGGACTTCTATTTGAAATTTCAAAATTATGACTTGGGTAACGATTATAAGGCAAATTAAAATCTTTGATTCAATCCATAAGTCGAAAAATTTTCAAATGGAAAATTGGTCAGGCAAATATATACACACTTTTGTGTCAAATTCTCCATGTGCATCTTAGATAGGACTCCTTCCCTATATTATGAGTCATCTCTCCCAAAAGTCTTAACTTACTAAATAGAGAAATATAAATAATTTTATATCTAACATTTTATCACGTAAATGGTAAAAAAAAGGATTGAACTATAGGTCATATGGTCAAAGGCTCTAATATCATATTATGAATTATTTATCCCAAAAGTTTGAACTGCTATGTAGATATGCATAAATAATTTTATATCTCATAACTTTAGAAAGGTTATTTATACCACTTTGTGTACATGTTTAAAGACATATCTGAAAGTGTCTCTTAAACATTAGATGGGATTGGATCTCAACTTTCCTAGCTTTTAGTTCTTGTTTAAAAGACACTTCAGTGTGTTGCTTCTAAGATATATCCAAACATTCAAATAATACTATTGATATAACTTTGGCTGACATGTTAATTCTGGCACTACTGTAGCTAATCAATCATGAGGTGTCGGTGACACTCAGGGATGAGCTACTTAAAGCAAGCCAGAGCTTTTTTGATCTCACAGATGAAGAGAAAAAGGAATATGCAGGAGAGAACCTATTTGATCCAATAAGATGTGGGACAAGCTTCAATGTCATGGTGGATCAGACCCTTTTCTGGAGAGACTACGTTAAATGCCATGTTCATCCTCGCTTCCATGCTCCTTCCAAGCCCCCTGGTTTCAGGTACGACTCTCACTTTCATGAGTCTCACGTCAAGACAAAAACAAGTACATAAAGTTTTCTTTTCTAATCAGCTAGCTAGTTTTATTAATTTGCTAGTTTCTTTATGGCCTTTATAAGTAGTAATAATGGGTGTTTTTGTTGAAACTTGCATCATAATAATTGATATTTTCATTGAGAAATAGGTTACATAATAACCCATCTCTATAGGCCGGATTAAGATACCTTAGTAGAAGCATTCTTAGGACAAGAATGTATTGGGTGCTGCTATGGACGTTGGTGCTTGAAAGAGCATGTGGTAAAATGATCCGTGAATATCCATTTTATTCACTCACTTCAACTACACATAAATTCAATTCAATCCATTTCATCCTTTAGCTAGCGTACGGATTTTTAATGCACTACCTAGATATTTTAATTCAATTCATGTATTAGATGGATTGTGGGTCACCCGTAATCTTTCAAGATTCACTATTTCAAAAAGGCAAAAGAAAGCAATTTCTAAAATGTAATATAGTTTTAAATGGACTCATAAAAAAATAATTTTAAATAGATGAGTGGAAATTTATGTTTAAAAAAATGGTAAGTGGATGGATGGTTTGGATAGTTATTTATCCAATTCGTCATATATGATAATATTTTTTAACATTCTTTTATATCATAAATGGATTGATGATGTATTTTTGACCTATCCATTTTGGTCTAATCTAAACTCAATCCAATATGGCCAATGTCTACCCTTATCATTAAACTAGTGTTATGCGTCTATAAGAAAAATGATTACTTTTTAAAAAGTTAATAAACATAATTTTCACATAAAGTGACTATTGAATATACTTATAAATTTTTATTGATAATCATTAAGTATAAAAAAAAATCTTTTTTGGATGTTTTTAACATTTAATGATTATTAATAAAAGTTTAAAAGTATTTTGAATGATCATTTTATGTTAAAATCATTCTTTTAAACAATACTTTTACTAACACTTTCAATACCATTAATTATTGAAAATACTCATTTTTCTTGTAGATTGTGCTGACATGTCCCCAAGTCATGTCTCATGTCCCACTAAACATCTATTATCAAGTAAAATAAAAAAATCAAAAGAGATTTAAAAATTTGAAATAGGTACCAATTAATTTCTCACTTTCACTGTATCTATAAAAAAAAATAAACTTACATATTAAAAAAATAATAAATAGATTTTGATAATGGTAAAATATTGTATAAGTGGAACAAATTACTGCAGTTAATGTATGATTACACTACTCTTGAAAACAAAAGTAGGTATTGATACAATTAATTATATTATGTGTAGTATTGGAAAACAAATTAAAAATTAATATTTCCTTGATAAAACAAATAGACAGATGTTTTTTAACAAAGAAACCAAAAAAAGACTTGGTAGATGGAGTGAAAGAGAATAAATATATAATATTTATCTTCCATATATTAATAAATGATTAGTGGGACAAAAAAAAGACATGAGTTGATGACACTTGATTTTAGATCCTCTTGATGTTGAGCTTAAATAATAACATTAATTTTTTTAACATGCCTTTATTATTGTTCTTCAACCTTTTGAGTCATTAAAGTACTATTCTTCCTGAGCTCACTCATAATCAAACCTACTATTCTTCCCTATTTCCCCCATAACCCTATGTACGTTTTTTTCCCTAAAAAAAATATTAATTATTTATATTCAATGTGTATGGAATAGTATATCCATTCACATATCATTTATTATTGAATGGTGTGTCAATCCATCCTATTATTGATGGATAAAGTGTGAAATGACACAATATCCCACACACACGAATAACACACATAACACAACTATTTTCTTTATATGGGTGGGAAAGATTGCATATATACTATTGCTAGGCTAGAGTCTTTTCTTTATGTTTTTGTTGGTTGCTACAATGTGAGGTACATGGGATTTTCTTTTTGTTAAAAATTAGGTCAAGTAGAAAACCATATATAATATACTTCAGCTTCACACAACATCATGAGAAAGCGTTGACCACATCGATCTACCTAAATCTTTTCATGCGACAACTTACGAGCCAAAAAATAGCACCTTTTCACATATGGTACCAAAATAGTTTCAAGCAAAAAGCTTTTTCCTTGACAAATGTCTTTTATGTCAAAATTATGTCTTTCATAAAATAGTCCATAAAATGGTTACTTTCTTAATGAAAATAGAGGTCAATTAATATTTAGGAGAATTTATGAAACGAGATAATTTTTATAACGTTAACATATATATATATATATATATATATATATATATATATATGTGTGTGTGTGTGTGTTTCTTTTGAGAATTTCTTGTCAACAATATAATCTTTTGGACTAACATGGTGATTCATAAGTCAAAGGCATGATCTTGAGAACTGAGTACCCACTGGGCCACTAGACCACCATTGTCCCATACTCTTAGTTGTTTTCCATCCTTGAAACTATTCACTGTACACGCTTAGGTTGAACTTTTATGGTGAGCCTTCACCTTTTGTGGTCCTTAATTAACTCCTCGATTATTGTTGTGATTAAAAGGTTGTGCTTAGTTACCTTTTAAAGAACAATACTGTGAAATAAAAAAAAATCATAATGGTCATGGTCTTTAAATAAATAAAAGTAAAAAATCACGTCACAGACTCACATTATTATAACAAGTAAATTTTGCTAAGGTTTCTTGCTCCAGCATTTTTTCTTTTTAATGATTAAACATTCAGCTTTTTTGTGTTGATTTTTATGGAATCAATATTAGTTGGCATATCCTCACTTTAAAATAGACTTACGTTCTTCTTACTTTTAATTTATGAAAAGAAATTAAATAAGCGTAATGAATTAACTTGTGAATGGTATAAGTACTGTGATAAAGAAGGAGGGAGCAAAGCTCAGAGAAGAGAATCAAGTGTTTGAAGAACTTAGAAAAATTGAATTATTGCATTAATTCATGATAATATGATCACTTTTTTCATATAGTTGTTCATGATGACCCTGAAATAACAAGGTATCGTACAAGTAGAGTACATGCACTATTCCAAGACAGACTTTAAACCTTCAACACACCCGCTCACATAGGCAATTGAAAAAACCTTTCCTCTCTACTCATACTTTAATGACATTAGTTCCCACACTTGTAACTAAAGCGCTCTACTCTTGAAAAGATCTCTATAAACCATTTCATCATTTAATTAGCATAACTAGCATTGAAGCTCATACCACACAAGAGCTCGACACACATCACCTTCCTAGAATTGAATTGTTTCTAATATAGAGCCATCTTTTCTTTAACGAATAACAATATCACACCTTCCATACCCCCATTGAAGATCATACTCCCCCTTCGAACATGATGAGTGTAGAGTTGCCTACAATCTCCATAGCCACAACTTGACAATTCTCTTCAAGCACCGCCACCATGAAGTGAGTATCAATTATTCCCCAAAGCACAAACATCATTCCTTCTAAGCATGGTTTCTATACTAAGAATACTTGGTATCCCTTGAGGCTGAATTCTTAGAATCTGGCTACACTTGCACATCACCTTCCCAAATATGCATCACTTCCTTGCTCTTCACCTTCAGCCCTCTTGTTTAGAATCAACTCTTTACTATCTTTTCCTTAATATCTTCCAGAGCAAGATTTAATTATTGCATACACACCTGAATATTAAGCAAGCAAACACTCACATATTCACCCACACACACTCGTGACTATGACACTCACACCCATACACATACATTATAGTACCCATGCACACACCTGTTGTAACCTACACCACATACTCCACACACATCCTCTGCATGAATTTGGAATAACTTCCTATTGGGTACATAATAGAATCATCCACTCCTCCCTATGTAATCTCAAATTGCATATTTTTGTATCATTTCCTCACTATGTATCAGCTTATCACATCACACCTTACTTTGTACCAAACTAATCCTCACTAGTGTTTATCACTCCACTCACGGTGTATCAATCACAATCTCAATCAATTTGAGTGTGTATTCTCACTTTGTACAAGCGTACCTCCATACATATTTGCTTCCCATAATTATTGTACCTGAAAAGAATAGAAGATAATAGCTATATATCCAACATGCTTCATAATTTTTTCTTTTCCACACTTCCTTCCCAGTGTATCATTCTCTTGCTCAAGTGTATTCACTCTTCCTAACGTGTTTCACTCAATCAAATTATTGTTGTTTATGAAACAATCGTTTCCACATCTCCATTAATTGTCTGAACTATCCTCTCCATCCATGCAAAAGTAACTCCACTTTTTCATTGACTTCATCAATTGTCCTACTAAAATTTAACCTGTCCACAAAACATCAACAACACAAAGAAAGAGCAAAAAGGATCATATATGCTAATATATTCAAACACAGGTCAAATACACAACCGTTGTCTTCTCAGAATCATAACATTTGGATTCAAACCTTCTCTGCACCCCTTCCTTCCATTATCTAGGCCAAAACATTACCATTTTCAAGGCCTCACTAACATATTCTTTTCTCCTAAAAATACAACTATTCCTACACTTCCAAATAACCTACACAGTTACCAAAAACCTGCCACCCTTTCCTCTCTCCATTTGCTTTCTTGGCAAATCCATCCAAATTTCAAATAAGGCTTTTTGGTTAGATGAGGCCACCCATTTTATATTCTTTTCCTACAACCAATTATTCCATAAAGAAGTTGCATACTCACAGTCAAAAAATAAATTGTGCCCATCCTCTAGTTTTACTACATAGGACACATGTGACTTGATTTTCTTGCAAAATCCCATGCCTGCAACCTCACTCTAGTATTCATCTATCTATCACCATAAAGTAGGTGAATAACTCAACTTTAGGTGATACTACTCTTTTGCACACAACTTTGCTAAAGTTGTAGCTATTTACACCTTCCAAGGTCTTTTTGCAACGTTAACAACTCTTACAACTGATTTAGTGGAGAATAAACTACTTTTATCAAAATTCCATACCAACCTATCTTGTGAAGACCTTTTCAACTTCATTGTATTAAGCACATTATGCAATTCCTATAGCAGGTCTAGTTCCCTCCTATACAATTGTCTCCTCCAATGGAAGTTCCAAATCCACTCAATTTCATCCCAAAAACCACAATCTTTTACATAGCTTTCTTTCTGTTCCAAAAAGGAAAACAACCTCAAGAGAAGTCTTAGTCTCATGTTCAACACCCATACATCGTTCCAAAAGTTTGTCTTACTCCCTTCCCCAACTTCAATATGCATGCCACCTATCAAGGAACCTAAAAGCTCATTATTAACAAAATTTTCCTTACATATGCCAATCCATACTCCACCCATATTCTTTAATTTGCCTTCTAAATATCTAAGGGTTCTCTTAAACATAAATAATTTTAAGATGCTACCACCTTTTTCCACAAATGGTATTCTTCTTTCAAAGCCTCCACCACCAGTTAAATAGTAACGTAGAGTTTGAACCACTAAGGGCTTATTTGATTGAGCTTTCAGTTTTTATTTTTTAGTTTTTCATTTTTTGTTAAGGAAATACTGAAAATTTTGAAAATTACAAATTTCAGTTTTAAATTTTTATTTTCAGTTCCAGTATTTCCTTCACAAAATCCCGAAAACTGAAAACTAAAAATGAAAATTGAAACCAAACAGGCCCTAAATCTCTTACTCTAGACCCCATTTTTCCTTCAATTTTGAATTTGACTTCATTTAACTAGAACTATACCCTTCTTCCCTTCGATGCTCCCTTAAAAAAATCAGCTTCAAGGGAAATTATTTTCTTTTCAACCTCTTTTGGAATTTTGAACAAGCTCAAATAGTACAAGGGAAGGCTATTAAAAATCGATTTAATAAGAACTAATTTTCCCTTTCTTTGACCTTGGACTTCCATTGACTTAGTTTCTTTTCAATGCGATTGATAATGGGTTTCCAAGTTTCCTTTCTCTTTGGATTGGCACAAAGAAGGATACCTAAATATGTCATTGGCAACTTCCCCCACCACTTGTAACTTAGCCTCTAACACATCCTTTTAATCCAAACAACATGACAGTTCAATATTATTAAAGTAAATTTTTCAAAATTGATACTTAACCTGACATCACCTTAAACAGTTGCATAATCTTGTTATAATTTCTTATGGTCCGTCATCCTTTGAGAAAAATAATATCATGTCATTAGCAAACTGTAAGTGGGTTAAATCCACTTTTTCCTTCCCAACTACCAACCTTCTTATATATCCCTTTTCTCTCAGCCTTGCCAATGAGCTTGTTTAACACTTTCATAACCAAAACAAATAGGAAAGGTAACAAAGGGTCACCTTGTCTAGACCTCTTTCAAGATTGAACAACTTGGTTAGGGTCCTATTAATCATAACTAACAAGGATGTTGTATTGATACATGATCTAGTGTGAATTTGTTTTAGATTTTAAACAAGTGATTATATAACTTAAATTTTATGTATAATAGAAAAAGTTGAAAACTGATTTTTTTAAGAATCTACTTTTTTTAGCTTCTCCAAAAAAGCTGAAAACTATTTTTTTATTTTGATTATTTTTAAAAATTTATTGAAACATGAAAAAGTGTTAAAAAGTAATTTCTTTCCCTAAAAAATTAAATACAAATGCACCCTTAATTGAAACCTCCATCTTTTCCCAAAGCTCATTCTATTCAAAACCAAATCGACAAAATCCCATTTGACTCGATCATAAGCCTTCTGGAAGTCTAGCTTAATGATGCATCCACTCTTTCTTTTCTTTGTTAACCAATTTACCACTTCATAGGCAATCAACAGCCTATCAAGGATTTGTCTCCCTCCCTCTAGTTTAGGCATCACACTATTCATCCTATTCATTAAAACTTTGGATATGACTTTATAAATGCATCTTACCATACTAGTAGGTCTAAACTCCCTAATCTCCTTCATTCCCTTTATCTTTGGAATGAGCTTACGTAAGTAATATTTGCTCCCCTTGGCATGATTTCAATCACAAAATAATCCTCCACGTCTTAAAGAATTCACCTCCAATTTCACCCCACATCCTCTTGATGAACTTCATATTAAACCCATATGATCTAGGGCTATTAATGAGTCATAATCCCATACTACTGCCCTGATTTCTTCCCTTGTAGGGTCCCATTTCAATACCCCAGCTTCCTCTTCATTTATTCTATTTACCAAATCCTGATGAAAATATACCCTTAGGCTAGTTTCAAGCTTGTATAATTGCTTGTAGAATCCCCTAATCTTATTCTTAATTTTCCTTGTGCATTGAATATCTTCTCCATTTATTCTCAGCTTAATTATTCCTTTCTTCCTCCCTTTGGGAGCTCTACTACATGAAATCAGCGTGTATTTCTATCTATATTCTTTTTTGATCTAGAACTATCTCTTCTCCCATACCATTTTTCTAAGGAACTTTGGGGAGCAATTCTTCTAGCCTCCTTAACCTCATCAAAATTTCCCATTTCCAAGTCTGTATCCATACTTAAAACTTTCTCATCAAGAGTTTTGATCTTATCCTCTATCCCTCCAAACTCTTCCTTATTCCACCTTTTAATTGGCTCTTTTAATTCGTTCAATTTTCCAAAAACCCTTCTCCTATGTTCCTCTACTCATTTGCCACTAACCTATTGAAACCCTCATGAGAGAACCACACGTCTAAGTTGCAAAATGGTTTAAGGCCCCACTCTACTAATTCTTCCTCCAATACTAAGGACAGTGGTCTGATAGAGCTTTAGGGAGTCCCTTAACCTTTCACTTCCCCTAAACCATGTGAATTTCCTACCCATTAAAGGTAAGTCAATCAATTCCATTCTGAAACCTATTTACCCAATTCCTACTACCAATTCATTAGGAAGCACCACTTTTCCTTTCCTTATGTTTTAAGACCTCATTAAACTCACTCATAAACATAATAGGGACATTCACCTTAGGTTTTAATTCTTGCAATTTCCACCATACTTTACTCTTTTCCTCCCTTTGGTGAGCCCCATAAACTATGTACATCACACAATTAAAATCTAATTCTTTGATCGTCCTTTAATACAAATCCATCTCATTCCAATTAATACTTCCACATTTTTTTATAAAATCTTCTTTCCAAACACACAAAATACCCATTACAATGTTATACGCATCCACCGTAGCCCATGAAAAATTCCCCCAACCTAGATTTTAGCTACCTTGGATCTAGTTTAATTGGTTTCTTTGTCTCAATCAACATATAAAAAGAAACTTTCTGATCCTTAATTAATTTCCTAACCATACTAACTTTCTCCCCACTCCTAATCCCTCTAACATTCCAACTTATTATCTTCATTTAGATTTAGGACGCACACATGTCTTTTTGTAGCTAGATTTTTCTTTTCTCGCCACCTTCTTCTTCTTCTTCCTTGCAATTTTTCTCTCCTTGTTCTCCTATTCTTCATCTCCAGAATGGTCATGTGATCATCTTCTTCATCTATGCATACACCCAGTCCATCCCTATCACCTATGTTTGAATTACTTCACCACCTAGGTCTTCGCTGATCTCTCTTCCTTATCATTTGGTGCATTGCTGATTGTCTCTTTATCCTCATCTATATTGTACTAGATTTCCTTAACAACTTGATCCTCTACTTCGATCACCTTGTCATCGTCAATGTTAGTCTTGCATTATGATCAAGTTAAATAGGACGAAAAGCTTTGGGGTACAACCTCTGATAGGCTATATTCGTTGTCCTAAATTGCTACCAAATTTAGGCTATAAACTCCACCAAGTTTAGGCCCAAAGCTAGAAGGGTAAGGCACAATTGGTATGATTAACTTCAGCTTGAGCTGACACATTTCATGGGGTTAGAAGTTTCAGGCTTTATTAATAATCAGACCTTCCCCTTTTATTTTCTTTTTGTGCATGAATTCTTGTATTATTAGTGCTCAGTCATGATCATTATTTAGTAGGGAAGTATTAACATTTGACTCCATCGCCTACAATGAAGTCTCCATGATGGTTTCATTAATTGGACCTTGGGAATCACCAAGATTATTTAACTCTTTCATAGTACTTGACGCACCACCTTCTCTTTCATCCCTTGGGCTCCCATCATTTTGACTTCTCCCTTTTTGGAATGTTGTTTCCACCGCGTGCTCTACCTTCATGGCTACTAGACCCATTTTCAGTGGATATGTTTCTTTTCTCCTAATGTTGCTTGCTTGGAATTCTATTGCTAAAAAATTCCTTATCAATTACCTTGACAAATACTCCGTAGTTTCTTTGATTTACTCTTAAATTAATCTAACTTTGAATCAATTGCCACTAACAAGTATCAATCATCAACCTTGCCACTCCAAAAGAGTTTCCCTTTGTTGTTCTCTCATCAAAAGTTACCACTATCCCTTATTCCTCTCCAATCTTCTTTGAGTTGTTAAGGGTCCATGCATGTGGAAGAACACTTAAGCACCTCAACCATACTCTTCTCATGAGGCACCAGTTCATTTTAGACCATATACTTACATCCTCAAATAACATCGACAAGTGTAAGTTATCCATTGTCAAAGCTTTGTGCTTATCTTCTATAGTGTTAAATATTATGAGAACCCTGAAAGCACCCATATCACAAACTTCATTGAAATGATCCACTGATCCTCAAACTTCTTTCTATTTAACTAATGTCCATGGAAGCATCTATTTCTTGTACTACATTCTCCTTAATTTCTCCATTTTGTCGAGCACACTTTCACCGTCATAACATTTTCCTTCCTTGTTTGGTTTACCTCATTCATTTTGTTATTGGAATTCTTATCCCCTCCTTCTTTTGATTTCTCCACTCATGCCACCCCTAATTCTACTTACCACTTCCTTATAATTTCTCACATTTCACATGCTAATCTTCATGTTCTCTACCCTCACCATTGCTTCTACCTTTCTACTTGTGACTTAAATCCTTCTTCTACTGAACTTTGCCTCCTAACTGTTATATTCAATCCCTTCATGATTGAACTATCCATCTCCTTAATCGCCCTAGAAGCTCTATTTTTATTTGTATCTGATAAAGGCAAATAGTAGATTAAAGACAACTCTTTGCTTCTAGGATATGAAAATATCCACCACCCTCCCAATCCATCCAAAAAGCTGGAACAACATCCCCATGGTGTTTGATTTGGGAAGATTTTCCATAAATATAGTGAAAGTATTTCTTTCTATTTCCCTCAACTTCTCTTTCTATCACCTCTTTTATCAAATCTAACCTCTCCTACAATTTGATGATTCTTTTGAAGTCATCGTCCGCTCTCTCTCTGATGTCCTTGATCATGTGTTTTCTCTCTCCCCTTCTATCTCCTACTTTCTCTAATGTTTTATTACTTCACTAATGCTCAAAAGTTAATACCAAGGTCCTTATATACAAGTCAATGTATCTTCTATTGTAAGCTAGAGATAACCTTAGGCTGGAGAAGCACAGGGACAAACTAACTATATGATTATGACAACTATTTTATAACTATCTAACAATGTATAACAAACTTCAACTACTTCTAACTTCTTTTATTATTCTATTCATCCCTTAACCCTAACATCCCCCATCAAACTCAAGGGTGTAGAGGACAAAATGACTTTGTTGAGAAATTGAAGGAATGATAAGTTGAGATAGGTTTGGTGAGAACATCTACTATTTGAATATGTGAATGAATGAGCGCACAAAAACATGTTTCTAGACAGCATTGTCCCTTATAAAATGTAAGTCTAGCTCAAAGTGTTTGGACCCACTGATGGATACGATTTCCTACAAGGAGTACTGCATTCTAGTTATCACAAAAAATGGATGAAGGAGTCATGACAGGAATGTGCATATCAACAAGCAATGTTTGTAACCAAGTCAACTACTCCTAAATTCCGCTTCATGCTTCATCTAGATACTGCATTTTGCTTCTTACTAGACCAGGAAATTGAATTTGGCCTAAGAAAGACACGAAAACTACTTGTGGACTTCCTATAATTCCATCTAAGCCCAATCTGGGTTAGAAAGGATAACAGTGTTAGCTTCTTGCAAGGATAGAAAATTAAGCAATGATGTAGAGTGCCACATATGTACCAAAAGAGTTCTCTTCATAGCCTTCCAATGTACATTAAGGGGATAATGCATAAACTATGAAACCTTGTTGATAGCAAATGACAAGTCTAGCCTTATAATGGTGGCATACGTAATCCACCAACTATAGATCCATATAATGAAAGGTCACTGAAGGATGAGTCCCCATGATTAGAAAGTATGGAACTAGATATCATTGGGTTGGCATGCGTTAAGCATCCTTCATGCTGTCTTAATAAGGAGTTCTGAGATATTTGGCCTAAGATAAGTGCAGGGCACCTGCTACATTCTTTATTGCTTCAAGTCCTAGGAAGAAATTCATTGTGCCAAGGCCTTTGAAGGTAAAAATACTATTTAAGCTTGCGACTAGGTGAGAAATTTCTTGAGGATCACTCCTAGTGATAAGGATATCATCCACATAGGCCAATATATAAGTAGTAGAGGAAGAGGTAAACTTAGCGAATAAGCTGAATCAGACCTTGTATTGTTGAAACTAAACTATTGTAGTGTAGATCTTAGCTCTGAAAACTAAGCCCATGGAGCTTGTTTAAGTCCATATAATGCCTTTTGTAGCTTGCATACTAAGTGAGGATTGCTTGAAGTGAAACCCTTTGGTCGTTGCATGAAGACATCCTCTTGAAGATCTCCATTGAGGAATACATTGTTAAAATCAAATTGTCAAATTATCCAACCTTTGGATAGGCAAGTGATAACATGATTCTAATAGTATGTGGTTTTACTATAGGACTAAAAATCTAATCATATTCCAAGCTTTTCTTTGGTAAAACCCATTTGCTACCAACCTAGCTTAGTACTTCTATATAGAGCCATCTAGATGTTTCTTAATCTTGAACACCCATTTACATCCTATAAGTTTAGAATGAATAGGTGGCTAAACTAAATACTAGCTTTAACTTCTCTATAAGGCACTAAATTCTTCCTTCATGGCCTTCTTCTAGTACGGTGAGGCTAATGCTTGAGGTACAGGAGTTGGCTCATTATGAACCAAATCAACAGCAAGTTCATTAGCCAGGATAGGAGCATAAGTTTTTCATTGAAAAGTATCATTCTTGTTGTTGGTTTGCATAGAATGTGAGGTTTTGCTACAAGAAATAGACTTGTTCCTAGTAAATATAGTAGGTGCTTGAATTGGCAACTGAACCTTAATATTGAATGAAGGAGGAGAGGAACCTGTAGATTGTTCACTAAAAGTAGAGTCAATAGGTTTTGCAAGATTAATAGAATTAATAGGCAATGTACAACACGGTTCATCATTGGCAGGTGGACAATGAGATGTTTTAGGAGTGAGGGAGTGTTGTATAGGGTTAGAGACAAGTATAGACACAGGTATAGGGAATGAATTAGGGGGATTTGGGAAAGAATTAGTATGAGAACTAGTATGTGATGAATGGGAAGAGAACTTTATATGGCAATTCATGTTCATCAAATATCACATTCCTTGAAATAAAAACTTTGCCACTAGGTGATAAGCATTTATAACCCCTATGGCCGGCAACATAGCCTAGAAACAGACACTTATATGATCTAAAGTCAAGTTTATTTTGGTATAGGGCCTAAGATGGGGGTAATAGGTGTAGCCAAAGGTTATGACAAATTGGTATTCAGGCTTGTGATGGTGGAGGAGTTCATAAGGGGATTTGTTGTTAGTTTTAGGTAAGGGTAGTCTATTGATAAGGTATGTTGCAGTTAGGAATGCCTCATTCTAGAAGGAGATAGGGAGTCAAGCTTGGGCTAATAGGGAGAGGCCAATCTCATTATGTATCTGTGTTTCCTTTCTACACTTCCATTTTGCTGATGAGTATAAGGGCAAGTTAGCATATGGGAGATGCCATTGGTTTGGAGATATGAAGTGAAGGTATTGGAAAGATATTCCTTGCCATTATCTGTTTGTAGGAACTGAAGTTTAAGGCTAGTTTTAGTTTCCATCATTGTTTATACTAAACAAAAGCATTGAAAGATTGAGATTTGTTAACAAGTACGTAAATGCAAGTGAATCGTGTGCAAGCATCAATAAAGCATATATAGTATCTTGAACCATAATTTCTAGGTGTGGGTACAGGTTCCCATAAGTCTGAAAATACCAATTCAAGGGGTGTGATATAATTTGTTGTTAAGTCTAGGAGTGGTAGTTGATGTGATTTCCCTATAGAACATGCATCACACACATTAGCATGAGCAAGAGTTGGATAGGTCGAATTTAAAGTGATATCAAAAGAGAACATATCATAATCACTTTTATTATTGCTGAACTTGGTATTATTACACGAGAAGAATTTGAGTAATAATTTTTATATTTGGATGACCTAATCTTCTGTGCCAAAGAGTAAACAAAGGTTTTATAAAGGAGTGTATTGTTTTATTGGAAGAATGAAATAAATAGGTGATTCTCTACTAGAAGAAACAACAATAGCATCAAGTTTGTATAGGCTTGCTTTATGTGTTTTGTGGAGTAGTATCTCCTTGGATACCTAATATTTCACAAGAATTTTATAAGCATGGAACTCAAAAAACACATTATTATTATCTGTAAATTTTTTGACACTAAGAAGATTCTTGGTGATAGAGGGAATGTGTAACAGATTGGTCAATTGAAAAATAGACTTAGACAAAATAGAGTGTAGAAAAGATTTACCAATGTAAGCTAAAGCTATGTCCATAACTTGCCTATTACCTATGAATACTTGCTCAACCCCATTGTACTCTATGCTTGTGATCAAATTGCACTGTCAAAGGTGAGATGATGGGAGGCTCTTGAGTCGGATACCACACTTTAAGAACAATTGTGACAAGGGTTGCAAGATAGCCATGTAGAAGATGTGAGGCAGGAGATGGGTTATGAAAAGAGTTGAGGGCGGAGGAAGAGTTGCAACATTTGAAACTGGTGGCTCCATGGATTAGTAGCTCGATACCATGTGAATGGTATAGTACGGGCTATAAAGGAGGACCAAAACTCAATGAGAAGATATTCAAGTGTTTGAAGACTAAGATAGAAACTGAATTATTGCATTCACGATCATATGATCACAATACATCAAGGTCCTTATATATGATTCAATGTATCTTCTACTGGATGCTAGAGAAAAGCTTAGGCTTGGATAAGCAGAGGGTCTAACTAACTATATGATGATGACAACAATCTAACAATTATATAACAGTTTATAACAAATTTCAACTACTTCTAACTTCTTTTGTTATTCTTTTTATCCTTTATCCCT
>JAMLFY010000212.1:0-51597 GCA_030441495.1 Dalbergia oliveri
TTTTACTAACAAACCGAAGTGGCTAGGACGATAACGATGGCATGAGTTTCATTATATGTTTTGGGGATGCCCTCCTGAGAATTTTAGAATTCTCACCCCTATGTGTTTGTTTCTATGTCGTCTCCAGGTTAATTCTAGAGGACGGTGAAGCCCTACAAGAAAGACTGAAATTGGAATTTCTGTAGCTTAGTAGTGGAGACTCATATCTGTTGTACTTAGATATGTATATGTATCTGTAAATATAGTAAGGAACAGATGTGTACTAAAGCTCATAGAAGAGCTCCCTTTTGTACTTGACGTATACTAAATAAATATTTTGTTTCCTTGCTGTATATTTTGATAGAACCACGAGCTAGTCACTATATAATTCGACTCGATCACTCTTGCCATAGACAACTAAGAAAGGTCCGCTAAATTATAATGTAACATCCTCCCAAGTGCAATGTCATTACTTGCTTAAGGTTGAAGTATGTATCAAGAGGAGTCCCCTAAATGCGTAAAGACGGGAGAGGTCCCCTTTAGTCCGAAAAGGGCAAGAAAAGGTCCCCTTCGATGTCCAGAGGGCACGTAAAGTTGAAAATGAATTATTATGATGTGGAATAGTATGACATATGTATACTGAGTGATGGAGTAATTAAAATAAATCCACTTCGGAAGAATGACTTTTGAACTTTAAAATGAACCTTTGATATATGTTGCATGCTCACAATGTTACTAACAAACCGAAGTGGCTAGGACGATAACGATGGCATGAGTTTCATTATATGTTTTGGGGATGCCCTCCTGAGAATTTTAGAATTCTCACCCCTATGTGTTTGTTTTCTCTGTCGTCTCCAGGTTAATTCTAGAGGACGGTGAAGCCCTACAAGAAAGACTGAATTGGAATTTCTAGCTTAGTAGTGGAGACTCATATATTTTTGTACTTAGATATGTATATGTATCTGTAAATATAGTAAGGAACAGATGTGTACTAAAGCTCATAGAAGAGCTCCCTTTTGTACTTGACGTATACTAAATAAATATTTTGTTTCCTTGCTGTATATTTTGATAGAACCACGAGCTAGTCACTATATAATTCGACTCGATCACTCTTGCCATAGACAACTAAGAAAGGTCCGCTAAATTATAATGTAACATCCTCCCAAGTGCAATGTCATTACTTGCTTAAGGTTGAAGTATGTATCAAGAGGAGAATAAGTCCCCTAAATGCGTAAAGACGGGAGAGGTCCCCTTTAGTCCGAAAAGGGCAAGAAAAGGTCCCTTTCAATGTCCGAGGGCACGTAAAGTTGAAAATGAATTATTATGATGTGGAATAGTATGACATATGTATACCTGAGTGATGGAGTAATTAAAATAAATCCACTTCGGAAGAATGACTTTTGAACTTTAAAATGAACCTTTGATATATGTTGCATGCTCACAATTTTACTAACAAACCGAAGTGGCTAGGACGATAACGATGGCATGAGTTTCATTATATGTTTTGGGGATGCCCTCCTGAGAATTTTAGAATTCTCACCCCTATGTGTTTGTTTCTCTGTCGTCTCCAGGTTAATTCTAGAGGACGGTGAAGCCCTACAAGAAAGACTGAATTGGAATTTCTAGCTTATAGTGGAGACTCATATTATGTTGTACTTAGATATGTATATGTATCTAAATATAGTAAGGAACAGATGTGTACTAAAGCTCATAGAAGAGCTCCCTTTTGTACTTGACGTATACTAAATAAATATTTTGTTTCCTTGCTATATATTTTGATAGAACCACGAGCTAGTCACTATATAATTCGACTCGATCACTCTTGCCATAGACAACTAAGAAAGGTCCGCTAAATTATAATGTAACATCCTCCCAAGTGCAATGTCATTACTTGCTTAAGGTTGAAGTATGTATCAAGAGGAGAATAAGTCCCCTAAATGCGTAAAGACGGGAGAGGTCCCCTTTAGTCCGAAAAGGGCAAGAAAAGGTCCCTTTGATGTACCGAGGGCACGTAAAGTTGAAAATGAATTATTATGATGTGGAATAGTATGACATATGTATACTGAGTGATGGAGTAATTAAAATAAATCCACTTCGGAAGAATGACTTTTGAACTTTAAAATGAACCTTTGATATATGTTGCATGCTCACAATTTTACTAACAAACCGAAGTGGCTAGGACGATAACGATGGCATGAGTTTCATTATATGTTTTGGGGATGCCCTCCTGAGAATTTTAGAATTCTCACCCCTATGTGTTTGTTCTCTGTCGTCTCCAGGTTAATTCTAGAGGACGGTGAAGCCCTACAAGAAAGACTGAATTGGAATTTCTGTAGCTTAGTAGTGGAGACTCATATCTGTTGTACTTAGATATGTATATGTATCTGTAAATATAGTAAGGAACAGATGTGTACTAAAGCTCATAGAAGAGCTCCCTTTTGTACTTGACGTATACTAAATAAATATTTTGTTTCCTTGCTGTATATTTTGATAGAACCACGAGCTAGTCACTATATAATTCGACTCGATCACTCTTGCCATAGACAACTAAGAAAGGTCCGCTAAATTATAATGTAACATCCTCCCAAGTGCAATGTCATTACTTGCTTAAGGTTGAAGTATGTATCAAGAGGAGAATAAGTCCCCTAAATGCGTAAAGACGGGAGAGGTCCCCTTTAGTCCGAAAAGGGCAAGAAAAGGTCCCCTTCATGTCCAAGGGCACGTAAAGTTGAAAATGAATTATTATGATGTGGAATAGTATGACATATGTATCCTGAGTGATGGAGTAATTAAAATAAATCCACTTCGGAAGAATGACTTTTGAACTTTAAAATGAACCTTTGATATATGTTGCATGCTCACAATTTACTAACAAAGAAAGTGGCTAGGACGATAACGATGGCATGAGTTTCATTATATGTTTTGGGGATGCCCTCCTAGAATTTTAGAATTCTCACCCCTATGTGTTTGTTTCTCTGTCGTCTCCAGGTTAATTCTAGAGGGAGTGAAACCCTACAAGAAAGACTGAATTGGAATTTCTAGCTTAGTAGTGGAGACTCATATCTTGTTGTACTTAGATATGTATATGTATCTGTAAATATAGTAAGGAACAGATGTGTACTAAAGCTCATAGAAGAGCTCCCTTTTGTACTTGACGTATACTAAATAAATATTTTGTTTCCTTGCTGTATATTTTGATAGAACCACGAGCTAGTCACTATATAATTCGACTCGATCACTCTTGCCATAGACAACTAAGAAAGGTCCGCTAAATTATAATGTAACATCCTCCCAAGTGCAATGTCATTACTTGCTTAAGGTTGAAGTATGTATCAAGAGGAGAATAAGTCCCCTAAATGCGTAAAGACGGGAAGGTCCCTTTAGTCCGAAAAGGGCAAGAAAAGGTCCCCTTCGATGTCCGAGGGCACGTAAAGTTGAAAATGAATTATTATGATGTGGAATAGTATGACATATGTATACTGAGTGATGGAGTAATTAAAATAAATCCACTTCGGAAGAATGACTTTTGAACTTTAAAATGAACCTTTGATATATGTTGCATGCTCACAATTTTACTAACAAACCGAAGTGGCTAGGACGATAACGATGGCATGAGTTTCATTATATGTTTTGGGATGCCTCCTGAGAATTTTAGAATTCTCACCCCTATGTGTTTGTTCTCTGTCGTCTCCAGGTTAATTCTAGAGGAGGTGAAGCCCTACAAGAAAGGGCTGAATTGGAATTTCTAGCTTATAGTGGAGACTAATATATCTTTGTCTTAGATATGTATATGTATCTGTAAATATAGTAAGGGGAAGTGTACTAAAGCTCATAGAAGAGCTCCCTTTTGTACTTGACGTATACTAAATAAATATTTTGTTTCCTTGCTGTATATTTTGATAGAACCACGAGCTAGTCACTATATAATTCGACTCGATCACTCTTGCCATAGACAACTAAGAAAGGTCCGCTAAATTATAATGTAACATCCTCCCAAGTGCAATGTCATTACTTGCTTAAGGTTGAAGTATGTATCAAGAGGAGAATAAGTCCCCTAAATGCGTAAAGACGGGAGAGGTCCCCTTTAGTCCGAAAAGGGCAAGAAAAGGTCCCTTCGATGTACCAAGGGCACGTAAAGTTGAAAATGAATTATTATGATGTGGAATAGTATGACATATGTATCCTGAGTGATGGAGTAATTAAAATAAATCCACTTCGGAAGAATGACTTTTGAACTTTAAAATGAACCTTTGATATATGTTGCATGCTCACAATTTTACTAACAAACCGAAGTGGCTAGGACGATAACGATGGCATGAGTTTCATTATATGTTTTGGGGATGCCTCGAGAATTTTAGAATTCTCACCCCTATGTGTTTGTTCTCTGTCGTCTCCAGGTTAATTCTAGAGGACGGTGAAGCCCTACAAGAAAGACTGAATTGGAATTTCTATAGCTTATAGTGAAGACTCATATATGTTGTACTTAGATATGTATATGTATTGTAAATATAGTAAGGAACAGATGTGTACTAAAGCTCATAGAAGAGCTCCCTTTTGTACTTGACGTATACTAAATAAATATTTTGTTTCCTTGCTATATATTTTGATAGAACCACGAGCTAGTCACTATATAATTCGACTCGATCACTCTTGCCATAGACAACTAAGAAAGGTCCGCTAAATTATAATGTAACATCCTCCCAAGTGCAATGTCATTACTTGCTTAAGGTTGAAGTATGTATCAAGAGGAGAATAAGTCCCCTAAATGCGTAAAATGGGAGAGGTCCCCTTTAGTCCGAAAAGGGCAAGAAAAGGTCCCCTTCGATGTCCAGAGGGCACGTAAAGTTGAAAATGAATTATTATGATGTGGAATAGTATGACATATGTATCCTGAGTGATGGAGTAATTAAAATAAATCCACTTCGGAAGAATGACTTTTGAACTTTAAAATGAACCTTTGATATATGTTGCATGCTCACAATTTTACTAACAAACCGAAGTGGCTAGGACGATAACGATGGCATGAGTTTCATTATATGTTTTGGGGATGCCTCCTGAGAATTTTAGAATTCTCACCCCTATGTGTTTGTTCTCTGTCGTCTCCAGGTTAATTCTAGAGGACGGTGAAGCCTACAAGAAAAGACTGAATTGGAATTTCTAGCTTAGTAGTGGAGACTCATATATGTTGTACTTAGATATGTATATGTATCTGTAAATATAGTAAGGAACGGATGTGTACTAAAGCTCATAGAAGAGCTCCCTTTTGTACTTGACGTATACTAAATAAATATTTTGTTTCCTTGCTGTATATTTTGATAGAACCACGAGCTAGTCACTATATAATTCGACTCGATCACTCTTGCCATAGACAACTAAGAAAGGTCCGCTAAATTATAATGTAACATCCTCCCAAGTGCAATGTCATTACTTGCTTAAGGTTGAAGTATGTATCAAGAGGAGAATAAGTCCCCTAAATGCGTAAAGGGGAGAGGTCCCCTTTAGTCCGAAAAGGGCAAGAAAAGGTCCCCTTCGATGTCCGAGGGCACGTAAAGTTGAAAATGAATTATTATGATGTGGAATAGTATGACATATGTATCCTGAGTGATGGAGTAATTAAAATAAATCCACTTCGGAAGAATGACTTTTGAACTTTAAAATGAACCTTTGATATATGTTGCATGCTCACAATTTTACTAACAAACCGAAGTGGCTAGGACGATAACGATGGCATGAGTTTCATTATATGTTTTGGGGATGCCTCCTAGAATTTTAGAATTCTCACCCCTATGTGTTTGTTTCTCTGTCGTCTCCAGGTTAATTCTAGAGGACGGTGAAGCCCTACAAGAAAAGACTGAATTGGAATTTCTGTAGCTTAGTAGTGGAGACTAATATCTGTTGTACTTAGATATGTATATGTATAAATATAGTAAGGAACAGATGTGTACTAAAGCTCATAGAAGAGCTCCCTTTTGTACTTGACGTATACTAAATAAATATTTTGTTTCCTTGCTATATATTTTGATAGAACCACGAGCTAGTCACTATATAATTCGACTCGATCACTCTTGCCATAGACAACTAAGAAAGGTCCGCTAAATTATAATGTAACATCCTCCCAAGTGCAATGTCATTACTTGCTTAAGGTTGAAGTATGTATCAAGAGGAGAATAAGTCCCCTAAATGCGTAAAGACGGGAGAGGTCCCTTTTAGTCCGAAAAGGGCAAGAAAAGGTCCCTTCGATGTCCAGAGGGCACGTAAAGTTGAAAATGAATTATTATGATGTGGAATAGTATGACATATGTATCCTGAGTGATGGAGTAATTAAAATAAATCCACTTCGGAAGAATGACTTTTGAACTTTAAAATGAACCTTTGATATATGTTGCATGCTCACAATTTTACTAACAAACCGAAGTTGTAACACGATGAAATTTATGGCATGAATTAATTTAAACTTTAGTAGTCATAATTTTAAAAATCTAATAGTTTAACAATATGTGGTCACCCAACGTTTAAAAAAAAAAAAATTTCTAGAGGTGAATGGTAACATGTGGGCCCCAGCAAGTAAAGTGAAACCCTAGATTTGGGCCAGACCCAAATTAGGAAACATGGGAATAAGGTTAGAAATAGGTGGGAATGATAATTTTATACTTAAAATTAATTTTCGGGCAATATCGACTTGAAACGTACGGTGTTTACCCGTTCGGTAAGATTGGTGTGTGATTTTTAACAGAAAGACACTTGCATCACTACAACTAAATAATACCCACCTAATCAAGACATGTGGAAGGCCAAGATTTAATCTTGGAATCCAAGATCAAATCCTAGCCATCCATCATTGCCTTGTCACCTAAATGATCATTACTTTGTTAAATATCTTCATGTCATTTATTAAGCAAGCCTAGTCACAAATTCTTCCCTCCAAGCCAAACAATTTCGTGGTCAGCAAGAGGAAGAAGGACAGCCACCATTTTTTTCCTTGAGCTTGTTCTTGAGTTCCAAGCCCAAAAACTCCAAGCTAGAGTTGTTGGATCATCAAAAGTTCTTCACTAAACTTGTTCTACACCTAAAACTCCAAACATCTAACCGATTAAAATTTCAAAACCTCATCATATTCACCTCATCCATCACTGATCAGAGGAGGGTTTGAAGGTGTTTGGGAGTCTTGGAGTGAAGGACTCTCATATTGGAGCAAGCTAGAGACAAAGAGAGACTAGCCTTCAAGAGTAGGTTTTCTGTTGCCTTTTTTGTGGAATTTTTTCAATTCTGTTTTGGCTTGCCCTATTAGAAATTTTGATGATTCTGATGGTTAACATATTGATATTGATGTATGAATTTTTGTGTTGTGTTTGGATGGTTTTAAAATGGGTTTTCTCTAAGTGAAATTGGAACTTTGGACTGGATTCTGTTCTCTAGTCAGAATTTCTCACGAATTTTCTGGAAAATTTGTGGGTGGTTTCATGAGCCATGAAAATTATATGTTGTAGTTAAGCCCTTAAGACTAAGTACACGAATTTTCTTGGGGTTAATTTTAAGGTTTGATGCCTAAAAAAATAGAACCGAATTGTTGCTGTCTAAACTTGAGACTGAAGTAACAAACTTGCCCGAATTTTTAATATAGCAATTGATTGAGATATCTCTTGAAATTTTTACACAAGACTAATAACATGTTGAAATACCTCTGTGAATTTTCTTGTACCTTGATTCCATCGAATTCTAGGTTTAAATATTGAGGACACAGTATGGACTATGAATTTGTAACTTCTGACCACAAACTTGCCTATTTTATGGAAGTGGCCTATGTCAATTGACCTGAAATTTTCAGGTTGTTTTAAACATTGAAGTGTCATGTGAAATTTTCCTTAAGGGTGGAATGGTTTTTTGGTATGATAACATATTTTGTGCCTAGAACTTCAATTATGCCAGGATAATGAAATGTGGAAATGGCTGAAATTCTATGATAGTATGTGCATATCTTCCTATGTATGTTTGAGACATATGGGGAAGCAAACAAGGCTTAGAAAGAATTAAAGAGGGAAGGCAAAAAGAAGATTCCCTAGAAAAGTAGTCGATCACGTCTTGGCTAGCATAAGCATCTGAGTGATTCAGAAATGAAAAAAATAAAGTTTGTTGATCTGAATAAAATAAGCTCATGTCCTAGAGGTATCTTCCTCTGTGAAATTTGAAGTGTGAATGTTCTCTATGAGAATAAGCCTTCCCTATGTTGAGAAAGTTGGAGAGATATGAGGAATGGAGTTTCTGATTGTACATATTATTACTCGATCGATTATGGTGATATTATCCTTAGTTCCCGGACTCGGGTTTACAAGAATTTACTGTGTATGATTTTGTATGAATATTGTATATGCATGAATTGCTTATGCCTCCTGTATGTATATGGGGAAAACTACCTAGAGAATTTTATAATTTCGACCCTATGTGTTTGTTTCCATGACGCCTTCAGGGTTAAGCCAAGGGATGGTGTAATATGCAAAGGAGTGTAGATTCCTGTATAACGTTCTATTTTATTATGTTGTACTTAGTGAAATGAGTATGTATGTAAATGTATTAGAATCCAGATATGTACTAAAGCTCATAGAGGAGCTCCTTATGTATTTTTAGTTGTATGATTAATAAACTTGATGTTTATTGTAAGATGTTTTAATAGAATTATGCTTAGTTCTTGATAGTGATAAGTAATTATGATAATTAAGATCCACTTCGGAAGAATGACTTTTGAACTTTAAAATGAACCTTTGAATATGTTGCACTTGGGACAATGTTACAAAAGTGGCTAGGACGATAACGATGGCATGAGTTTCATTATATGTTTTGGGGATGCCCTCCTGAGAATTTTAGAATTCTCACCCCTATGTGTTTGTTTCTGTGTCGTCTCCAGGTTAATTCTAGAGGACGGTGAAGCCCTACAAGAAAGACTGAATTGGAATTTCTAGCTTAGTAGTGGAGACTCATATCTATTGTACTTAGATATGTATATGTATCTGTAAATATAGTAAGGAACAGATGTGTACTAAAGCTCATAGAAGAGCTCCCTTTTGTACTTGACGTATACTAAATAAATATTTTGTTTCCTTGCTGTATATTTTGATAGAACCACGAGCTAGTCACTATATAATTCGACTCGATCACTCTTGCCATAGACAACTAAGAAAGGTCCGCTAAATTATAATGTAACATCCTCCCAAGTGCAATGTCATTACTTGCTTAAGGTTGAAGTATGTATCAAGTGGAGAATAAGTCCCCTAAATGCGTAAAGACGGGAGAGGTCCCCTTTAGTCCAAAAGGGCAAGAAAAGGTCCCCTTCGATGTCCGAGGGCACGTAAAGTTGAAAATGAATTATTATGATGTGGAATAGTATGACATATGTATACTGAGTGATGGAGTAATTAAAATAAATCCACTTCGGAAGAATGACTTTTGAACTTTAAAATGAACCTTTGATATATGTTGCATGCTCACAATTTTACTAACAAACCGAAGTGGCTAGGACGATAACGATGGCATGAGTTTCATTATATGTTTTGGGGATGCCCTGAGAATTTTAGAATTCTCACCCCTATGTGTTTGTTCTCTGTCGTCTCCAGGTTAATTCTAGAGGACGGTGAAGCCCTACAAGAAAGACTGAATTGGAATTTCTAGCTTAGTAGTGAGACTCATATCTGTTGTACTTAGATATGTATATGTATCTGTAAATATAGTAAGGAACAGATGTGTACTAAAGCTCATAGAAGAGCTCCCTTTTGTACTTGACGTATACTAAATAAATATTTTGTTTCCTTGCTGTATATTTTGATAGAACCACGAGCTAGTCACTATATAATTCGACTCGATCACTCTTGCCATAGACAACTAAGAAAGGTCCGCTAAATTATAATGTAACATCCTCCCAAGTGCAATGTCATTACTTGCTTAAGGTTGAAGTATGTATCAAGAGGAGAATAAGTCCCCTAAATGCGTAAAGACGGAGAGGTCCCCTTTAGTCCGAAAAGGGCAAGAAAAGGTCCCCTTCGATGTACCGAGGGCACGTAAAGTTGAAAATGAATTATTATGATGTGGAATAGTATGACATATGTATACTGAGTGATGGAGTAATTAAAATAAATCCACTTCGGAAGAATGACTTTTGAACTTTAAAATGAACCTTTGATATATGTTGCATGCTCACAATTTTACTAACAAACCGAAGTGGCTAGGACGATAACGATGGCATGAGTTTCATTATATGTTTTGGGGATGCCCTACTGAGAATTTTAGAATTCTCACCCCTATGTGTTTGTTCTCTGTCGTCTCAGGTTAATTCTAGAGGACGGTGAAGCCTACAGAAAGACTGAATTGGAATTTCTAGCTTAGTAGTGGAGACTCATATCTGTTGTACTTAGATATGTATATGTATAAATATAGTAAGGAACAGATGTGTACTAAAGCTCATAGAAGAGCTCCCTTTTGTACTTGACGTATACTAAATAAATATTTTGTTTCCTTGCTGTATATTTTGATAGAACCACGAGCTAGTCACTATATAATTCGACTCGATCACTCTTGCCATAGACAACTAAGAAAGGTCCGCTAAATTATAATGTAACATCCTCCCAAGTGCAATGTCATTACTTGCTTAAGGTTGAAGTATGTATCAAGAGGATAAGTCCCCTAAATGCGTAAAGACGGGAGAGGTCCCCTTTAGTCCGAAAAGGGCAAGAAAAGGTCCCCTTCGATGTAGAGGGCACGTAAAGTTGAAAATGAATTATTATGATGTGGAATAGTATGACATATGTATACTGAGTGATGGAGTAATTAAAATAAATCCACTTCGGAAGAATGACTTTTGAACTTTAAAATGAACCTTTGATATATGTTGCATGCTCACAATGTTACTAACAAACCGAAGTGGCTAGGACGATAACGATGGCATGAGTTTCATTATATGTTTTGGGGATGCCCTGAGAATTTTAGAATTCTCACCCCTATGTGTTTGTTTCTTGTCGTCTAGGTTAATTCTAGAGGACAGGTGAAGCCCTACAAGAAAGACTGAATTGGAATTTCTGGAGCTTAGTAGTGGAGACTCATATCTTTTGTACTTAGATATGTATATGTATCTGTAAATATAGTAAGGAACAGATGTGTACTAAAGCTCATAGAAGAGCTCCCTTTTGTACTTGACGTATACTAAATAAATATTTTGTTTCCTTGCTGTATATTTTGATAGAACCACGAGCTAGTCACTATATAATTCGACTCGATCACTCTTGCCATAGACAACTAAGAAAGGTCCGCTAAATTATAATGTAACATCCTCCCAAGTGCAATGTCATTACTTGCTTAAGGTTGAAGTATGTATCAAGAGGAGAATAAGTCCCCTAAATGCGTAAAGACGGGAGAGGTCCCCTTTAGTCCGAAAAGGGCAAGAAAAGGTCCCCTTCGATGTCCGAGGGCACGTAAAGTTGAAAATGAATTATTATGATGTGGAATAGTATGACATATGTATCCTGAGTGATGGAGTAATTAAAATAAATCCACTTCGGAAGAATGACTTTTGAACTTTAAAATGAACCTTTGATATATGTTGCATGCTCACAATGTTACTAACAAACCGAAGTGGCTAGGACGATAACGATGGCATGAGTTTCATTATATGTTTTGGGGATGCCTCCTGAGAATTTTAGAATTCTCACCCCTATGTGTTTGTTCTCTGTCGTCTCCAGGTTAATTCTAGAGGACAGTGAAGCCCTACAAGAAAGACTGAATTGGAATTTCTGGAGCTTAGTAGTGGAGACTCATATCTGTTGTACTTAGATATGTATATGTATCTGTAAATATAGTAAGGAACAGATGTGTACTAAAGCTCATAGAAGAGCTCCCTTTTGTACTTGACGTATACTAAATAAATATTTTGTTTCCTTGCTGTATATTTTGATAGAACCACGAGCTAGTCACTATATAATTCGACTCGATCACTCTTGCCATAGACAACTAAGAAAGGTCCGCTAAATTATAATGTAACATCCTCCCAAGTGCAATGTCATTACTTGCTTAAGGTTGAAGTATGTATCAAGAGGAGAATAAGTCCCCTAAATGCGTAAAGACGGGAGAGGTCCCCTTTAGTCCAAAAGGGCAAGAAAAGGTCCCTTCGATGTCCGAGGGCACGTAAAGTTGAAAATGAATTATTATGATGTGGAATAGTATGACATATGTATACTGAGTGATGGAGTAATTAAAATAAATCCACTTCGGAAGAATGACTTTTGAACTTTAAAATGAACCTTTGATATATGTTGCATGCTCACAATTTTACTAACAAACCGAAGTGGCTAGGACGATAACGATGGCATGAGTTTCATTATATGTTTTGGGATGCCCCTAGAATTTTAGAATTCTCACCCCTATGTGTTTGTTCTGTGTCGTCTCCAGGTTAATTCTAGAGGACAGTGAAGCCCTACAAGAAAGACTGAATTGGAATTTCTAGCTTATAGTGAGACTCATATCTGTTGTACTTAGATATGTATATGTATCTGTAAATATAGTAAGGAACAGATGTGTACTAAAGCTCATAGAAGAGCTCCCTTTTGTACTTGACGTATACTAAATAAATATTTTGTTTCCTTGCTGTATATTTTGATAGAACCACGAGCTAGTCACTATATAATTCGACTCGATCACTCTTGCCATAGACAACTAAGAAAGGTCCGCTAAATTATAATGTAACATCCTCCCAAGTGCAATGTCATTACTTGCTTAAGGTTGAAGTATGTATCAGAGGAGAATAAGTCCCCTAAATGCGTAAAGACGGGAGAGGTCCCCTTTAGTCCGAAAAGGGCAAGAAAAGGTCCCTTCGATGTACGAGGCACGTAAAGTTGAAAATGAATTATTATGATGTGGAATAGTATGACATATGTATCCTGAGTGATGGAGTAATTAAAATAAATCCACTTCGGAAGAATGACTTTTGAACTTTAAAATGAACCTTTGATATATGTTGCATGCTCACAATTTTACTAACAAACCGAAGTGGCTAGGACGATAACGATGGCATGAGTTTCATTATATGTTTTGGGGATGCCCTCTGAGAATTTTAGAATTCTCACCCCTATGTGTTTGTTTCTCTGTCGTCTCCAGGTTAATTCTAGAGGACAGTGAAGCCCTACAAGAAAGATTGAATTGGAATTTCTAGCTTAGTAGTGGAGACTCATATTGTTGTTTAGATATGTATATGTATCTGTAAATATAGTAAGGAACAGATGTGTACTAAAGCTCATAGAAGAGCTCCCTTTTGTACTTGACGTATACTAAATAAATATTTTGTTTCCTTGCTGTATATTTTGATAGAACCACGAGCTAGTCACTATATAATTCGACTCGATCACTCTTGCCATAGACAACTAAGAAAGGTCCGCTAAATTATAATGTAACATCCTCCCAAGTGCAATGTCATTACTTGCTTAAGGTTGAAGTATGTATCAAGAGGAGAATAAGTCCCCTAAATGCGTAAAGACGGGAGAGGTCCCCTTTAGTCCGAAAAGGGCAAGAAAAGGTCCCCTTCGATGTACCGAGGGCACGTAAAGTTGAAAATGAATTATTATGATGTGGAATAGTATGACATATGTATACTGAGTGATGGAGTAATTAAAATAAATCCACTTCGGAAGAATGACTTTTGAACTTTAAAATGAACCTTTGATATATGTTGCATGCTCACAATTTTACTAACAAACCGAAGTGGCTAGGACGATAACGATGGCATGAGTTTCATTATATGTTTTGGGGATGCCTACTGAGAATTTTAGAATTCTCACCCCTATGTGTTTGTTCTGTGTCGTCTCCAGGTTAATTCTAGAGGACAGTGAAGCCCTACAAGAAAGACTGAATTGGAATTTCTAGCTTAGTAGTGAAGACTAATATTGTACTTAGATATGTATATGTATCTAAATATAGTAAGGAACAGATGTGTACTAAAGCTCATAGAAGAGCTCCCTTTTGTACTTGACGTATACTAAATAAATATTTTGTTTCCTTGCTGTATATTTTGATAGAACCACGAGCTAGTCACTATATAATTCGACTCGATCACTCTTGCCATAGACAACTAAGAAAGGTCCGCTAAATTATAATGTAACATCCTCCCAAGTGCAATGTCATTACTTGCTTAAGGTTGAAGTATGTATCAAGAGGAGAATAAGTCCCCTAAATGCGTAAAGACGGAGAGGTCCCCTTTAGTCCGAAAAGGGCAAGAAAAGGTCCCCTTCGATGTCCGAGGGCACGTAAAGTTGAAAATGAATTATTATGATGTGGAATAGTATGACATATGTATACTGAGTGATGGAGTAATTAAAATAAATCCACTTCGGAAGAATGACTTTTGAACTTTAAAATGAACCTTTGATATATGTTGCATGCTCACAATTTTACTAACAAACCGAAGTGGCTAGGACGATAACGATGGCATGAGTTTCATTATATGTTTTGGGGATGCCCTCCTGAGAATTTTAGAATTCTCACCCCTATGTGTTTGTTTTCTGTTCGTCTCCAGGTTAATTCTAGAGGACAGTGAAGCCTACAAGAAAGACTGAATTGGAATTTCTAGCTTAGTAGTGGAGACTCATATCTGTTGTACTTAGATATGTATATGTATCTGTAAATATAGTAAGGAACAGATGTGTACTAAAGCTCATAGAAGAGCTCCCTTTTGTACTTGACGTATACTAAATAAATATTTTGTTTCCTTGCTGTATATTTTGATAGAACCACGAGCTAGTCACTATATAATTCGACTCGATCACTCTTGCCATAGACAACTAAGAAAGGTCCGCTAAATTATAATGTAACATCCTCCCAAGTGCAATGTCATTACTTGCTTAAGGTTGAAGTATGTATCAAGAGGAGAATAAGTCCCCTAAATGCGTAAAGACGGGAGAGGTCCCCTTTAGTCCGAAAAGGGCAAGAAAAGGTCCCCTTCGATGTACGAGGGCACGTAAAGTTGAAAATGAATTATTATGATGTGGAATAGTATGACATATGTATACTGAGTGATGGAGTAATTAAAATAAATCCACTTCGGAAGAATGACTTTTGAACTTTAAAATGAACCTTTGATATATGTTGCATGCTCACAATTTTACTAACAAACCGAAGTGGCTAGGACGATAACGATGGCATGAGTTTCATTATATGTTTTGGGGATGCCCTGAGAATTTTAGAATTCTCACCCCTATGTGTTTGTTCTCTGTCGTCTCCAGGTTAATTCTAGAGGAGGTGAAGCCCTACAAGAAAGACTGAATTGGAATTTCTGTAGCTTAGTAGTGGAGACTCATATCTGTTGTACTTAGATATGTATATGTATCTGTAAATATAGTAAGGAACAGATGTGTACTAAAGCTCATAGAAGAGCTCCCTTTTGTACTTGACGTATACTAAATAAATATTTTGTTTCCTTGCTGTATATTTTGATAGAACCACGAGCTAGTCACTATATAATTCGACTCGATCACTCTTGCCATAGACAACTAAGAAAGGTCCGCTAAATTATAATGTAACATCCTCCCAAGTGCAATGTCATTACTTGCTTAAGGTTGAAGTATGTATCAAGAGGAGAATAAGTCCCCTAAATGCGTAAAGACGGGAGAGGTCCCCTTTAGTCCGAAAAGGGCAAGAAAAGGTCCCCTTTGATGTACCGAGGGCACGTAAAGTTGAAAATGAATTATTATGATGTGGAATAGTATGACATATGTATACTGAGTGATGGAGTAATTAAAATAAATCCACTTCGGAAGAATGACTTTTGAACTTTAAAATGAACCTTTGATATATGTTGCATGCTCACAATTTTACTAACAAACCGAAGTGGCTAGGACGATAACGATGGCATGAGTTTCATTATATGTTTTGGGGATGCCCTGAGAATTTTAGAATTCTCACCCCTATGTGTTTGTTCTCTGTCGTCTCCAGGTTAATTCTAGAGGACAGTGAAGCCCTACAAGAAAGACTGAATTGGAATTTCTAGCTTAGTAGTGGAGACTCATATCTGTTGTACTTAGATATGTATATGTATCTAAATATAGTAAGGAACAGATGTGTACTAAAGCTCATAGAAGAGCTCCCTTTTGTACTTGACGTATACTAAATAAATATTTTGTTTCCTTGCTGTATATTTTGATAGAACCACGAGCTAGTCACTATATAATTCGACTCGATCACTCTTGCCATAGACAACTAAGAAAGGTCCGCTAAATTATAATGTAACATCCTCCCAAGTGCAATGTCATTACTTGCTTAAGGTTGAAGTATGTATCAAGAGGAGAATAAGTCCCCTAAATGCGTAAAGACGGGAGAGGTCCCCTTTAGTCCGAAAAGGGCAAGAAAAGGTCCCCTTCGATGTACGAGGGCACGTAAAGTTGAAAATGAATTATTATGATGTGGAATAGTATGACATATGTATACTGAGTGATGGAGTAATTAAAATAAATCCACTTCGGAAGAATGACTTTTGAACTTTAAAATGAACCTTTGATATATGTTGCATGCTCACAATTTTACTAACAAACCGAAGTGGCTAGGACGATAACGATGGCATGAGTTTCATTATATGTTTTGGGATGCCCTCCTAGAATTTTAGAATTCTCACCCCTATGTGTTTGTTTCTGTGTCGTCTCCAGGTTAATTCTAGAGGACAGTGAAGCCCTACAAGAAAGACTGAATTGGAATTTCTGGAGCTTAGTAGTGGAGACTCATATCTGTTGTACTTAGATATGTATATGTATCTGTAAATATAGTAAGGAACAGATGTGTACTAAAGCTCATAGAAGAGCTCCCTTTTGTACTTGACGTATACTAAATAAATATTTTGTTTCCTTGCTGTATATTTTGATAGAACCACGAGCTAGTCACTATATAATTCGACTCGATCACTCTTGCCATAGACAACTAAGAAAGGTCCGCTAAATTATAATGTAACATCCTCCCAAGTGCAATGTCATTACTTGCTTAAGGTTGAAGTATGTATCAAGAGGAGAATAAGTCCCCTAAATGCGTAAAGACGGGAGAGGTCCCCTTTAGTCCGAAAAGGGCAAGAAAAGGTCCCCTTCGATGTACCGAGGGCACGTAAAGTTGAAAATGAATTATTATGATGTGGAATAGTATGACATATGTATACTGAGTGATGGAGTAATTAAAATAAATCCACTTCGGAAGAATGACTTTTGAACTTTAAAATGAACCTTTGATATATGTTGCATGCTCACAATTTTACTAACAAACCGAAGTGGCTAGGACGATAACGATGGCATGAGTTTCATTATATGTTTTGGGGATGCCCTACTGAGAATTTTAGAATTCTCACCCCTATGTGTTTGTTCTGTGTCGTCTCCAGGTTAATTCTAGAGGACGGTGAAGCCCTACAAGAAAGACTGAATTGGAATTTCTGGAGCTTAGTAGTGGAGACTCATATCTTGTACTTAGATATGTATATGTATCTGTAAATATAGTAAGGAACAGATGTGTACTAAAGCTCATAGAAGAGCTCCCTTTTGTACTTGACGTATACTAAATAAATATTTTGTTTCCTTGCTGTATATTTTGATAGAACCACGAGCTAGTCACTATATAATTCGACTCGATCACTCTTGCCATAGACAACTAAGAAAGGTCCGCTAAATTATAATGTAACATCCTCCCAAGTGCAATGTCATTACTTGCTTAAGGTTGAAGTATGTATCAAGAGGAGAATAAGTCCCCTAAATGCGTAAAGACGGGAGAGGTCCCCTTTAGTCCGAAAAGGGCAAGAAAAGGTCCCCTTCGATGTCCGAGGGCACGTAAAGTTGAAAATGAATTATTATGATGTGGAATAGTATGACATATGTATACTGAGTGATGGAGTAATTAAAATAAATCCACTTCGGAAGAATGACTTTTGAACTTTAAAATGAACCTTTGATATATGTTGCATGCTCACAATTTTACTAACAAACCGAAGTGGCTAGGACGATAACGATGGCATGAGTTTCATTATATGTTTTGGGGATGCCCTCCTGAGAATTTTAGAATTCTCACCCCTATGTGTTTGTTTCTGTGTCGTCTCCAGGTTAATTCTAGAGGACGGTGAAGCCCTACAAGAAAGACTGAATTGGAATTTCTAGCTTAGTAGTGGAGACTCATATCTGTTGTACTTAGATATGTATATGTATCTGTAAATATAGTAAGGAACAGATGTGTACTAAAGCTCATAGAAGAGCTCCCTTTTGTACTTGACGTATACTAAATAAATATTTTGTTTCCTTGCTGTATATTTTGATAGAACCACGAGCTAGTCACTATATAATTCGACTCGATCACTCTTGCCATAGACAACTAAGAAAGGTCCGCTAAATTATAATGTAACATCCTCCCAAGTGCAATGTCATTACTTGCTTAAGGTTGAAGTATGTATCAAGAGGAGAATAAGTCCCCTAAATGCGTAAAGACGGGAGAGGTCCCCTTTAGTCCGAAAAGGGCAAGAAAAGGTCCCCTTCGATGTCCGAGGGCACGTAAAGTTGAAAATGAATTATTATGATGTGGAATAGTATGACATATGTATACTGAGTGATGGAGTAATTAAAATAAATCCACTTCGGAAGAATGACTTTTGAACTTTAAAATGAACCTTTGATATATGTTGCATGCTCACAATTTTACTAACAAACCGAAGTGGCTAGGACGATAACGATGGCATGAGTTTCATTATATGTTTTGGGGATGCCCTGAGAATTTTAGAATTCTCACCCCTATGTGTTTGTTTCTGTGTCGTCTCCAGGTTAATTCTAGAGGACAGTGAAGCCCTACAAGAAAGACTGAATTGGAATTTCTGGAGCTTAGTAGTGGAGACTCATATCTGTTGTACTTAGATATGTATATGTATCTGTAAATATAGTAAGGAACAGATGTGTACTAAAGCTCATAGAAGAGCTCCCTTTTGTACTTGACGTATACTAAATAAATATTTTGTTTCCTTGCTGTATATTTTGATAGAACCACGAGCTAGTCACTATATAATTCGACTCGATCACTCTTGCCATAGACAACTAAGAAAGGTCCGCTAAATTATAATGTAACATCCTCCCAAGTGCAATGTCATTACTTGCTTAAGGTTGAAGTATGTATCAAGAGGAGAATAAGTCCCCTAAATGCGTAAAGACGGGAGAGGTCCCCTTTAGTCCGAAAAGGGCAAGAAAAGGTCCCCTTCGATGTACCGAGGGCACGTAAAGTTGAAAATGAATTATTATGATGTGGAATAGTATGACATATGTATACTGAGTGATGGAGTAATTAAAATAAATCCACTTCGGAAGAATGACTTTTGAACTTTAAAATGAACCTTTGATATATGTTGCATGCTCACAATTTTACTAACAAACCGAAGTGGCTAGGACGATAACGATGGCATGAGTTTCATTATATGTTTTGGGGATGCCCTGAGAATTTTAGAATTCTCACCCCTATGTGTTTGTTCTGTGTCGTCTCCAGGTTAATTCTAGAGGACAGTGAAGCCCTACAAGAAAGACTGAATTGGAATTTCTGGAGCTTAGTAGTGGAGACTCATATCTGTTGTACTTAGATATGTATATGTATCTGTAAATATAGTAAGGAACAGATGTGTACTAAAGCTCATAGAAGAGCTCCCTTTTGTACTTGACGTATACTAAATAAATATTTTGTTTCCTTGCTGTATATTTTGATAGAACCACGAGCTAGTCACTATATAATTCGACTCGATCACTCTTGCCATAGACAACTAAGAAAGGTCCGCTAAATTATAATGTAACATCCTCCCAAGTGCAATGTCATTACTTGCTTAAGGTTGAAGTATGTATCAAGAGGAGAATAAGTCCCCTAAATGCGTAAAGACGGGAGAGGTCCCCTTTAGTCCGAAAAGGGCAAGAAAAGGTCCCCTTCGATGTACCGAGGGCACGTAAAGTTGAAAATGAATTATTATGATGTGGAATAGTATGACATATGTATCCTGAGTGATGGAGTAATTAAAATAAATCCACTTCGGAAGAATGACTTTTGAACTTTAAAATGAACCTTTGATATATGTTGCATGCTCACAATTTTACTAACAAACCGAAGTGGCTAGGACGATAACGATGGCATGAGTTTCATTATATGTTTTGGGGATGCCCTCCTGAGAATTTTAGAATTCTCACCCCTATGTGTTTGTTTCTGTCGTCTCCAGGTTAATTCTAGAGGACAGTGAAGCCCTACAAGAAAGACTGAATTGGAATTTCTAGCTTAGTAGTGGAGACTCATATCTGTTGTACTTAGATATGTATATGTATCTGTAAATATAGTAAGGAACAGATGTGTACTAAAGCTCATAGAAGAGCTCCCTTTTGTACTTGACGTATACTAAATAAATATTTTGTTTCCTTGCTGTATATTTTGATAGAACCACGAGCTAGTCACTATATAATTCGACTCGATCACTCTTGCCATAGACAACTAAGAAAGGTCCGCTAAATTATAATGTAACATCCTCCCAAGTGCAATGTCATTACTTGCTTAAGGTTGAAGTATGTATCAAGAGGAGAATAAGTCCCCTAAATGCGTAAAGACGGGAGAGGTCCCCTTTAGTCCGAAAAGGGCAAGAAAAGGTCCCCTTCGATGTACCGAGGGCACGTAAAGTTGAAAATGAATTATTATGATGTGGAATAGTATGACATATGTATACTGAGTGATGGAGTAATTAAAATAAATCCACTTCGGAAGAATGACTTTTGAACTTTAAAATGAACCTTTGATATATGTTGCATGCTCACAATTTTACTAACAAACCGAAGTGGCTAGGACGATAACGATGGCATGAGTTTCATTATATGTTTTGGGGATGCCCTCCTGAGAATTTTAGAATTCTCACCCCTATGTGTTTGTTTCTGTGTCGTCTCCAGGTTAATTCTAGAGGAGGTGAAGCCCTACAAGAAAGACTGAATTGGAATTTCTGGAGCTTAGTAGTGGAGACTCATATCTGTTGTACTTAGATATGTATATGTATCTGTAAATATAGTAAGGAACAGATGTGTACTAAAGCTCATAGAAGAGCTCCCTTTTGTACTTGACGTATACTAAATAAATATTTTGTTTCCTTGCTGTATATTTTGATAGAACCACGAGCTAGTCACTATATAATTCGACTCGATCACTCTTGCCATAGACAACTAAGAAAGGTCCGCTAAATTATAATGTAACATCCTCCCAAGTGCAATGTCATTACTTGCTTAAGGTTGAAGTATGTATCAAGAGGAGAATAAGTCCCCTAAATGCGTAAAGACGGGAGAGGTCCCCTTTAGTCCGAAAAGGGCAAGAAAAGGTCCCCTTCGATGTCCGAGGGCACGTAAAGTTGAAAATGAATTATTATGATGTGGAATAGTATGACATATGTATCCTGAGTGATGGAGTAATTAAAATAAATCCACTTCGGAAGAATGACTTTTGAACTTTAAAATGAACCTTTGATATATGTTGCATGCTCACAATTTTACTAACAAACCGAAGTGGCTAGGACGATAACGATGGCATGAGTTTCATTATATGTTTTGGGGATGCCCTCTGAGAATTTTAGAATTCTCACCCCTATGTGTTTGTTTCTTGTCGTCTCCAGGTTAATTCTAGAGGACAGTGAAGCCCTACAAGAAAGACTGAATTGGAATTTCTGGAGCTTAGTAGTGGAGACTCATATCTGTTGTACTTAGATATGTATATGTATCTGTAAATATAGTAAGGAACAGATGTGTACTAAAGCTCATAGAAGAGCTCCCTTTTGTACTTGACGTATACTAAATAAATATTTTGTTTCCTTGCTGTATATTTTGATAGAACCACGAGCTAGTCACTATATAATTCGACTCGATCACTCTTGCCATAGACAACTAAGAAAGGTCCGCTAAATTATAATGTAACATCCTCCCAAGTGCAATGTCATTACTTGCTTAAGGTTGAAGTATGTATCAAGAGGAGAATAAGTCCCCTAAATGCGTAAAGACGGGAGAGGTCCCCTTTAGTCCGAAAAGGGCAAGAAAAGGTCCCCTTTGAGGGCACGTAAAGTTGAAAATGAATTATTATGATGTGGAATAGTATGACATATGTATACTGAGTGATGGAGTAATTAAAATAAATCCACTTCGGAAGAATGACTTTTGAACTTTAAAATGAACCTTTGATATATGTTGCATGCTCACAATTTTACTAACAAACCGAAGTGGCTAGGACGATAACGATGGCATGAGTTTCATTATATGTTTTGGGGATGCCCTCCTGAGAATTTTAGAATTCTCACCCCTATGTGTTTGTTTCTGTGTCGTCTCCAGGTTAATTCTAGAGGACAGTGAAGCCCTACAAGAAAGACTGAATTGGAATTTCTGGAGCTTATAGTGAGACTCATATCTGTTGTACTTAGATATGTATATGTATCTGTAAATATAGTAAGGAACAGATGTGTACTAAAGCTCATAGAAGAGCTCCCTTTTGTACTTGACGTATACTAAATAAATATTTTGTTTCCTTGCTGTATATTTTGATAGAACCACGAGCTAGTCACTATATAATTCGACTCGATCACTCTTGCCATAGACAACTAAGAAAGGTCCGCTAAATTATAATGTAACATCCTCCCAAGTGCAATGTCATTACTTGCTTAAGGTTGAAGTATGTATCAAGAGGAGAATAAGTCCCCTAAATGCGTAAAGACGGGAGGTCCCCTTTAGTCCGAAAAGGGCAAGAAAAGGTCCCCTTCGATGTACGAGGGCACGTAAAGTTGAAAATGAATTATTATGATGTGGAATAGTATGACATATGTATCCTGAGTGATGGAGTAATTAAAATAAATCCACTTCGGAAGAATGACTTTTGAACTTTAAAATGAACCTTTGATATATGTTGCATGCTCACAATTTTACTAACAAACCGAAGTGGCTAGGACGATAACGATGGCATGAGTTTCATTATATGTTTTGGGGATGCCCTCCTGAGAATTTTAGAATTCTCACCCCTATGTGTTTGTTCTGTGTCGTCTCCAGGTTAATTCTAGAGGACAGTGAAGCCCTACAAGAAAGACTGAATTGGAATTTCTGGAGCTTAGTAGTGGAGACTCATATTGTTGTACTTAGATATGTATATGTATCTGTAAATATAGTAAGGAACAGATGTGTACTAAAGCTCATAGAAGAGCTCCCTTTTGTACTTGACGTATACTAAATAAATATTTTGTTTCCTTGCTGTATATTTTGATAGAACCACGAGCTAGTCACTATATAATTCGACTCGATCACTCTTGCCATAGACAACTAAGAAAGGTCCGCTAAATTATAATGTAACATCCTCCCAAGTGCAATGTCATTACTTGCTTAAGGTTGAAGTATGTATCAAGAGGAGAATAAGTCCCCTAAATGCGTAAAGACGGGAGAGGTCCCCTTTAGTCCGAAAAGGGCAAGAAAAGGTCCCCTTCGATGTCCGAGGGCACGTAAAGTTGAAAATGAATTATTATGATGTGGAATAGTATGACATATGTATACTGAGTGATGGAGTAATTAAAATAAATCCACTTCGGAAGAATGACTTTTGAACTTTAAAATGAACCTTTGATATATGTTGCATGCTCACAATTTTACTAACAAACCGAAGTGGCTAGGACGATAACGATGGCATGAGTTTCATTATATGTTTTGGGGATGCCCTCCTGAGAATTTTAGAATTCTCACCCCTATGTGTTTGTTCTGTGTCGTCTCCAGGTTAATTCTAGAGGACGGTGAAGCCCTACAAGAAAGACTGAATTGGAATTTCTAGCTTAGTAGTGGAGACTCATATCTGTTGTACTTAGATATGTATATGTATCTGTAAATATAGTAAGGAACAGATGTGTACTAAAGCTCATAGAAGAGCTCCCTTTTGTACTTGACGTATACTAAATAAATATTTTGTTTCCTTGCTGTATATTTTGATAGAACCACGAGCTAGTCACTATATAATTCGACTCGATCACTCTTGCCATAGACAACTAAGAAAGGTCCGCTAAATTATAATGTAACATCCTCCCAAGTGCAATGTCATTACTTGCTTAAGGTTGAAGTATGTATCAAGAGGAGAATAAGTCCCCTAAATGCGTAAAGACGGGAGAGGTCCCCTTTAGTCCGAAAAGGGCAAGAAAAGGTCCCCTTCGATGTCCGAGGGCACGTAAAGTTGAAAATGAATTATTATGATGTGGAATAGTATGACATATGTATCCTGAGTGATGGAGTAATTAAAATAAATCCACTTCGGAAGAATGACTTTTGAACTTTAAAATGAACCTTTGATATATGTTGCATGCTCACAATTTTACTAACAAACCGAAGTGGCTAGGACGATAACGATGGCATGAGTTTCATTATATGTTTTGGGGATGCCCTCCTGAGAATTTTAGAATTCTCACCCCTATGTGTTTGTTCTCTGTCGTCTCCAGGTTAATTCTAGAGGACGGTGAAGCCCTACAAGAAAGACTGAATTGGAATTTCTGGAGCTTAGTAGTGGAGACTCATATTGTTGTACTTAGATATGTATATGTATCTGTAAATATAGTAAGGAACAGATGTGTACTAAAGCTCATAGAAGAGCTCCCTTTTGTACTTGACGTATACTAAATAAATATTTTGTTTCCTTGCTGTATATTTTGATAGAACCACGAGCTAGTCACTATATAATTCGACTCGATCACTCTTGCCATAGACAACTAAGAAAGGTCCGCTAAATTATAATGTAACATCCTCCCAAGTGCAATGTCATTACTTGCTTAAGGTTGAAGTATGTATCAAGAGGAGAATAAGTCCCCTAAATGCGTAAAGACGGGAGGTCCCCTTTAGTCCGAAAAGGGCAAGAAAAGGTCCCCTTCGATGTCCGAGGGCACGTAAAGTTGAAAATGAATTATTATGATGTGGAATAGTATGACATATGTATACCTGAGTGATGGAGTAATTAAAATAAATCCACTTCGGAAGAATGACTTTTGAACTTTAAAATGAACCTTTGATATATGTTGCATGCTCACAATTTTACTAACAAACCGAAGTGGCTAGGACGATAACGATGGCATGAGTTTCATTATATGTTTTGGGGATGCCCTCCTGAGAATTTTAGAATTCTCACCCCTATGTGTTTGTTTCTGTGTCGTCTCCAGGTTAATTCTAGAGGACAGTGAAGCCCTACAAGAAAGACTGAATTGGAATTTCTAGCTTAGTAGTGGAGACTCATATCTGTTGTACTTAGATATGTATATGTATCTGTAAATATAGTAAGGAACAGATGTGTACTAAAGCTCATAGAAGAGCTCCCTTTTGTACTTGACGTATACTAAATAAATATTTTGTTTCCTTGCTGTATATTTTGATAGAACCACGAGCTAGTCACTATATAATTCGACTCGATCACTCTTGCCATAGACAACTAAGAAAGGTCCGCTAAATTATAATGTAACATCCTCCCAAGTGCAATGTCATTACTTGCTTAAGGTTGAAGTATGTATCAAGAGGAGAATAAGTCCCCTAAATGCGTAAAGACGGAGAGGTCCCCTTTAGTCCGAAAAGGGCAAGAAAAGGTCCCCTTCGATGTACCGAGGGCACGTAAAGTTGAAAATGAATTATTATGATGTGGAATAGTATGACATATGTATACTGAGTGATGGAGTAATTAAAATAAATCCACTTCGGAAGAATGACTTTTGAACTTTAAAATGAACCTTTGATATATGTTGCATGCTCACAATTTTACTAACAAACCGAAGTGGCTAGGACGATAACGATGGCATGAGTTTCATTATATGTTTTGGGGATGCCCTCCTGAGAATTTTAGAATTCTCACCCCTATGTGTTTGTTTCTGTGTCGTCTCCAGGTTAATTCTAGAGGACGGTGAAGCCCTACAAGAAAGACTGAATTGGAATTTCTGGAGCTTAGTAGTGGAGACTCATATCTGTTGTACTTAGATATGTATATGTATCTGTAAATATAGTAAGGAACAGATGTGTACTAAAGCTCATAGAAGAGCTCCCTTTTGTACTTGACGTATACTAAATAAATATTTTGTTTCCTTGCTGTATATTTTGATAGAACCACGAGCTAGTCACTATATAATTCGACTCGATCACTCTTGCCATAGACAACTAAGAAAGGTCCGCTAAATTATAATGTAACATCCTCCCAAGTGCAATGTCATTACTTGCTTAAGGTTGAAGTATGTATCAAGAGGAGAATAAGTCCCCTAAATGCGTAAAGACGGAGAGGTCCCCTTTAGTCCGAAAAGGGCAAGAAAAGGTCCCCTTCGATGTACGAGGGCACGTAAAGTTGAAAATGAATTATTATGATGTGGAATAGTATGACATATGTATACTGAGTGATGGAGTAATTAAAATAAATCCACTTCGGAAGAATGACTTTTGAACTTTAAAATGAACCTTTGATATATGTTGCATGCTCACAATTTTACTAACAAACCGAAGTGGCTAGGACGATAACGATGGCATGAGTTTCATTATATGTTTTGGGGATGCCCTCCTGAGAATTTTAGAATTCTCACCCCTATGTGTTTGTTTCTCTGTCGTCTCCAGGTTAATTCTAGAGGACAGTGAAGCCCTACAAGAAAGACTGAATTGGAATTTCTGGAGCTTAGTAGTGGAGACTCATATCTGTTGTACTTAGATATGTATATGTATCTGTAAATATAGTAAGGAACAGATGTGTACTAAAGCTCATAGAAGAGCTCCCTTTTGTACTTGACGTATACTAAATAAATATTTTGTTTCCTTGCTGTATATTTTGATAGAACCACGAGCTAGTCACTATATAATTCGACTCGATCACTCTTGCCATAGACAACTAAGAAAGGTCCGCTAAATTATAATGTAACATCCTCCCAAGTGCAATGTCATTACTTGCTTAAGGTTGAAGTATGTATCAAGAGGAGAATAAGTCCCCTAAATGCGTAAAGACGGGAGAGGTCCCCTTTAGTCCGAAAAGGGCAAGAAAAGGTCCCTTCGATGTCCGAGGGCACGTAAAGTTGAAAATGAATTATTATGATGTGGAATAGTATGACATATGTATACTGAGTGATGGAGTAATTAAAATAAATCCACTTCGGAAGAATGACTTTTGAACTTTAAAATGAACCTTTGATATATGTTGCATGCTCACAATTTTACTAACAAACCGAAGTGGCTAGGACGATAACGATGGCATGAGTTTCATTATATGTTTTGGGGATGCCCCTGAGAATTTTAGAATTCTCACCCCTATGTGTTTGTTCTCTGTCGTCTCCAGGTTAATTCTAGAGGACAGTGAAGCCCTACAAGAAAGACTGAATTGGAATTTCTGGAGCTTAGTAGTGGAGACTCATATCTGTTGTACTTAGATATGTATATGTATCTGTAAATATAGTAAGGAACAGATGTGTACTAAAGCTCATAGAAGAGCTCCCTTTTGTACTTGACGTATACTAAATAAATATTTTGTTTCCTTGCTGTATATTTTGATAGAACCACGAGCTAGTCACTATATAATTCGACTCGATCACTCTTGCCATAGACAACTAAGAAAGGTCCGCTAAATTATAATGTAACATCCTCCCAAGTGCAATGTCATTACTTGCTTAAGGTTGAAGTATGTATCAAGAGGAGAATAAGTCCCCTAAATGCGTAAAGACGGGAGAGGTCCCCTTTAGTCCGAAAAGGGCAAGAAAAGGTCCCCTTCGATGTACGAGGGCACGTAAAGTTGAAAATGAATTATTATGATGTGGAATAGTATGACATATGTATACTGAGTGATGGAGTAATTAAAATAAATCCACTTCGGAAGAATGACTTTTGAACTTTAAAATGAACCTTTGATATATGTTGCATGCTCACAATTTTACTAACAAACCGAAGTGGCTAGGACGATAACGATGGCATGAGTTTCATTATATGTTTTGGGGATGCCCTACTGAGAATTTTAGAATTCTCACCCCTATGTGTTTGTTTCTGTGTCGTCTCCAGGTTAATTCTAGAGGACAGTGAAGCCCTACAAGAAAGACTGAATTGGAATTTCTGGAGCTTAGTAGTGGAGACTCATATCTGTTGTACTTAGATATGTATATGTATCTGTAAATATAGTAAGGAACAGATGTGTACTAAAGCTCATAGAAGAGCTCCCTTTTGTACTTGACGTATACTAAATAAATATTTTGTTTCCTTGCTGTATATTTTGATAGAACCACGAGCTAGTCACTATATAATTCGACTCGATCACTCTTGCCATAGACAACTAAGAAAGGTCCGCTAAATTATAATGTAACATCCTCCCAAGTGCAATGTCATTACTTGCTTAAGGTTGAAGTATGTATCAAGAGGAGAATAAGTCCCCTAAATGCGTAAAGACGGGAGAGGTCCCCTTTAGTCCGAAAAGGGCAAGAAAAGGTCCCCTTCGATGTACCGAGGGCACGTAAAGTTGAAAATGAATTATTATGATGTGGAATAGTATGACATATGTATACTGAGTGATGGAGTAATTAAAATAAATCCACTTCGGAAGAATGACTTTTGAACTTTAAAATGAACCTTTGATATATGTTGCATGCTCACAATTTTACTAACAAACCGAAGTGGCTAGGACGATAACGATGGCATGAGTTTCATTATATGTTTTGGGGATGCCCTGAGAATTTTAGAATTCTCACCCCTATGTGTTTGTTTCTGTGTCGTCTCCAGGTTAATTCTAGAGGACAGTGAAGCCCTACAAGAAAGACTGAATTGGAATTTCTAGCTTAGTAGTGGAGACTCATATCTGTTGTACTTAGATATGTATATGTATCTGTAAATATAGTAAGGAACAGATGTGTACTAAAGCTCATAGAAGAGCTCCCTTTTGTACTTGACGTATACTAAATAAATATTTTGTTTCCTTGCTGTATATTTTGATAGAACCACGAGCTAGTCACTATATAATTCGACTCGATCACTCTTGCCATAGACAACTAAGAAAGGTCCGCTAAATTATAATGTAACATCCTCCCAAGTGCAATGTCATTACTTGCTTAAGGTTGAAGTATGTATCAAGAGGAGAATAAGTCCCCTAAATGCGTAAAGACGGGAGAGGTCCCCTTTAGTCCGAAAGGGCAAGAAAAGGTCCCCTTCGATGTACCGAGGGCACGTAAAGTTGAAAATGAATTATTATGATGTGGAATAGTATGACATATGTATACTGAGTGATGGAGTAATTAAAATAAATCCACTTCGGAAGAATGACTTTTGAACTTTAAAATGAACCTTTGATATATGTTGCATGCTCACAATTTTACTAACAAACCGAAGTGGCTAGGACGATAACGATGGCATGAGTTTCATTATATGTTTTGGGGATGCCCTCCTGAGAATTTTAGAATTCTCACCCCTATGTGTTTGTTTCTGTCGTCTCCAGGTTAATTCTAGAGGAGTGAAGCCCTACAAGAAAGACTGAATTGGAATTTCTGGAGCTTAGTAGTGGAGACTCATATCTGTTGTACTTAGATATGTATATGTATCTGTAAATATAGTAAGGAACAGATGTGTACTAAAGCTCATAGAAGAGCTCCCTTTTGTACTTGACGTATACTAAATAAATATTTTGTTTCCTTGCTGTATATTTTGATAGAACCACGAGCTAGTCACTATATAATTCGACTCGATCACTCTTGCCATAGACAACTAAGAAAGGTCCGCTAAATTATAATGTAACATCCTCCCAAGTGCAATGTCATTACTTGCTTAAGGTTGAAGTATGTATCAAGAGGAGAATAAGTCCCCTAAATGCGTAAAGACGGGAGAGGTCCCCTTTAGTCCGAAAAGGGCAAGAAAAGGTCCCCTTCGATGTACCGAGGGCACGTAAAGTTGAAAATGAATTATTATGATGTGGAATAGTATGACATATGTATACTGAGTGATGGAGTAATTAAAATAAATCCACTTCGGAAGAATGACTTTTGAACTTTAAAATGAACCTTTGATATATGTTGCATGCTCACAATTTTACTAACAAACCGAAGTGGCTAGGACGATAACGATGGCATGAGTTTCATTATATGTTTTGGGGATGCCCTCTGAGAATTTTAGAATTCTCACCCCTATGTGTTTGTTTCTGTCGTCTCCAGGTTAATTCTAGAGGACAGTGAAGCCCTACAAGAAAGACTGAATTGGAATTTCTGGAGCTTAGTAGTGGAGACTCATATCTGTTGTACTTAGATATGTATATGTATCTGTAAATATAGTAAGGAACAGATGTGTACTAAAGCTCATAGAAGAGCTCCCTTTTGTACTTGACGTATACTAAATAAATATTTTGTTTCCTTGCTGTATATTTTGATAGAACCACGAGCTAGTCACTATATAATTCGACTCGATCACTCTTGCCATAGACAACTAAGAAAGGTCCGCTAAATTATAATGTAACATCCTCCCAAGTGCAATGTCATTACTTGCTTAAGGTTGAAGTATGTATCAAGAGGAGAATAAGTCCCCTAAATGCGTAAAGACGGGAGGTCCCCTTTAGTCCGAAAAGGGCAAGAAAAGGTCCCCTTCGATGTACCAGGGCACGTAAAGTTGAAAATGAATTATTATGATGTGGAATAGTATGACATATGTATACTGAGTGATGGAGTAATTAAAATAAATCCACTTCGGAAGAATGACTTTTGAACTTTAAAATGAACCTTTGATATATGTTGCATGCTCACAATTTTACTAACAAACCGAAGTGGCTAGGACGATAACGATGGCATGAGTTTCATTATATGTTTTGGGGATGCCTAGAATTTTAGAATTCTCACCCCTATGTGTTTGTTCTCTGTCGTCTCCAGGTTAATTCTAGAGGACGGTGAAGCCCTACAAGAAAGACTGAATTGGAATTTCTGGAGCTTAGTAGTGGAGACTCATATCTATTGTACTTAGATATGTATATGTATCTGTAAATATAGTAAGGAACAGATGTGTACTAAAGCTCATAGAAGAGCTCCCTTTTGTACTTGACGTATACTAAATAAATATTTTGTTTCCTTGCTGTATATTTTGATAGAACCACGAGCTAGTCACTATATAATTCGACTCGATCACTCTTGCCATAGACAACTAAGAAAGGTCCGCTAAATTATAATGTAACATCCTCCCAAGTGCAATGTCATTACTTGCTTAAGGTTGAAGTATGTATCAAGAGGAGAATAAGTCCCCTAAATGCGTAAAGACGGGAGAGGTCCCCTTTAGTCCGAAAAGGGCAAGAAAAGGTCCCCTTCGATGTCCGAGGGCACGTAAAGTTGAAAATGAATTATTATGATGTGGAATAGTATGACATATGTATACTGAGTGATGGAGTAATTAAAATAAATCCACTTCGGAAGAATGACTTTTGAACTTTAAAATGAACCTTTGATATATGTTGCATGCTCACAATTTTACTAACAAACCGAAGTGGCTAGGACGATAACGATGGCATGAGTTTCATTATATGTTTTGGGGATGCCCTACCTGAGAATTTTAGAATTCTCACCCCTATGTGTTTGTTTCTGTCGTCTCCAGGTTAATTCCAGAGGGAGTGAAGCCCTACAAGAAAGATTGAATTGGAATTTCTAGCTTAGTAGTGGAGACTCATATCTATTGTACTTAGATATGTATATGTATCTGTAAATATAGTAAGGAACAGATGTGTACTAAAGCTCATAGAAGAGCTCCCTTTTGTACTTGACGTATACTAAATAAATATTTTGTTTCCTTGCATATTTTGATAGAACCACGAGCTAGTCACTATATAATTCGACTCGATCACTCTTGCCATAGACAACTAAGAAAGGAAATTATAAGTAACATCCCAAGTGCAATGTCATTACTTAAGGATGATATACTTGAGGATGTTACAAAGATTATGAGAATTCTAGAACACCTTAATGCATAAAAATTCAAATCTGTTCCAGCATGATTGAATCAAGGATAAGTGGTTCATAATTAGTAAGGCATGTATAAAATCCCTTTATAAATGATTAGGTGTTAATTTCTAAGCTTAAGGTGATGATAAGAACTTAAAATAGGAATTCTATACTCTTAGATATGGCAAAACTTAATTCCGTTCCAACATAGTTAAATTGAGGAAAAATGGTTTACAACTTAGAGAACGTGCCTAGGAATCCCTCATAATTGGTTTAGGAATTGATTATGGAGCCTTAGGTGAAGACGGATCTTAAAAGGGTCACGAACGGAGATTCAAGTAGGTATATGATATTTTTCTACCCTTTCATGTGCATGCTGGAATTTTAGTGAGTTCAAATCTTAGAGAAAAGTTTAAGTGTTAACCTCTTGAGGGTGATAAAGATGCAAATACAAGTTTAAGGCCCAAAGGGTCAAAGCATAAGATACTATGAGATAGGTGGCCGAGAGTGCATAATTATGATGATGAACCTCGAGTATATTATGATGATGTGATTATGTTAGTTCCTTGAGCATGAAACTTTATGTGTATGATTGATATGATGATATGATGAAATGTTGTATTTAAGATGCATAAGGTTTCGAAATATGAATGAAATGAGGAATATGCTCATGTGAACTAAAAAGATATTGATTTGAGAAAGTTCCATGAAAATGATGCATGTGGCTGAGATTATGTGGCATGACTCAAATTTGAGGAAATTCGAGAGAGCTGTTATGCCGCCGAACTTCCGTCAAATTTGAGAGACATAAGAAAGTTTTTGAGAAATATGATGTTTAAGGTGACACACCGAGACGTACTTCTCCTTCTGAGGAGAAGGTAAAACCATGAGGGCATAGACATTAGCCTCCAAAGCGGAAAGTCGCCTTAACCAGTTAATGCGTTTCGAAGAAGGAAAAAGTCCCATGATGGGTGACCTTAGGCCCCTACCCATACTCTAGGAGTTGGGATTATGATGATTATGATGATCATGATGATTATGATGAATATGATTATGTTTATGATTCGCTTATCAAGAGGATAAGTAAGAACTAGTGACGACTAGTTAAGGTATGAGCTCATAGCCTAGTTAAAGTGGTGCGGTTACTATTATGATGTTGGTGTCACAAGAATGAGAAGAAAGAACAATGTTCAAAGAGAAGTTACATGCCACTTAAATGTTGTTTGATTATTGTTTGGTTTGCCCAAAGAACTGCCATGCATCCATGAACTATTATGTTGCATACATGCACTAAGAATCCTTGTAAAAGACATGGACCTTAGATAAATATCTTTTGTGCAAACTTCATAATGAACCTATGCATGCTTAACCTTTTTATAATAAACCCAAGGTTCCTGGGATGTAAACGATGACACTAGGATAGAGGATTTCCCTACTGAGATTCTTTAGCAAGAATCTCACCCTCTTTCTTTTCTTTTTCCGTTACGTCTCAGACATCGATGGCGTCGTTTGTGATCTTCATTGACTCACCCACATGGGAGGTGCACTATGACCCCGAGCATCAGCCTTACCACTTCAAGTGTCATTGCGAGGTGCGCGTTTTTGCATACGTGGACGTCCTTTTGCTTCCCCCGTCTCCAGCTATCGCTTCATCCGACTTCACCCTTTGGCGACGACCTGATCTTTAGAGGACGCGACCCGAGACGAGTAGACCGTCATGCCGTCTTTCTTCCTCTGAGGTACGTGGATATCCCGAGTACGTTCCCGTTCTCGATCGGAGGCCGATCCTTCTGAGGGCTTTCCCTTCGTTCCCTATGGATCTCTGCAGGTAGCGAGAGACGCCACCCAGCTGAGGCATGCGAGGCGCGTTGACAGCCCAGAGGCAACCACGACGTGGAGGCCATGCTGCTCCAATTCCCATGCCTAGATCTCCGCTTCGTTGGGCTACATCCGAAGAGCTTCGTCAGTCGGGCTACATCTCCCCATCCGTGGATGAGCGTCACCAGGAGGCTTGGAGTGTGAGGGTAGTGATAGTTGGTGTTTTTCTTTTGGGGATGTTTTCATGTATTTGTTATTATGTTTCTTATTATATGTTGTTGTACTAAGCTCTGCCCACTGAGTATGGGTAAGACTTTATGTTTCTTTTATATTCCAGTGGTATTGTATTAAGCTATGTTAATTAATAGTATGATGAATGTTTTCAGGATTGATGTGTTCCTTCTGCCTTTGAATTGTATGACTTATTCTTCCGCTTCACGTTGCATTTATGTTACGCACAAAGGCTCGCACTTTGTTTTACATGATTCATTTCAAAAAAAAAAATTTACTTGTATTTTCCGCTAAGTATTTTGTAAATGAATTTAAAAAGAAGTAATAACTAATAATTAATCTTGATACGTCCTAGGCGTATTGGGGTTAAATATTAGGGTGTTACATTTACAACTTAGAGAACGTGCCTAGGAATCCCTCATAATTGGTTTAGGAATTGATTATGGAGCCTTAGATAAGACGGATCTTAAAAAGGGTCACGACGGAGATTCTAGAGCCCGTAGGTATATGATATTTTTCTGCCCTTACATGTACAATGCTGTTTGGAGTTTTAGTAAGTGCAAATCTTAGAGAAAAGTTTAAGTGTTAACCTCTTGAGGGTAATAAAGATGCAATACGGGTATTAGAATGATTAGAATGCAAGTTTAAGACCCGTAAGGGTCAAAGCATAAGATACCTAGAAGGAAGCCGAGTGAGCATAATTATGATGATGAACCTCGAGCATATTTATAATGATGAGATTATGTTAGTTCCTTGAGCATGAAACTTTATGTGTATGATTGGTATGATGATATGAAGAAATGTTGCATTTAAGATGCATAAGGTTTCGAAATATGAATGAAATTGAAGAATATGCTCATGTGAACTAGAAAGATATTGATTTGAGAAAGTTCCATGGAAATGATGCATGTGACTGAGATTATGTGGCATGACTCAAATTTGAGGAAATTCGGAGAGTAGCGTTATGCCTCGAATTTCCGTCAATTTGAGAGACATAAGAAAGTTTTTGAGAAATATGATGCTTAAGGTGACACACCGAGACGTACTTCTCCTGTTCCTAGGAGAAGGTAAAACCGTGAGCATAGACATTAGCCTACCAAAGCGGACAAGTCGTTGGCTTAACAGTCGATGCGTTTTGAAGAAGGAAAAAGTCCCATGATGGGTGATCCTTAGGCCCCCTACCCGTACTCTGGAGTCAAGATTATGATGATTATGATTAATATGATTATGTTTATGATTCGCTTATCAAGAGGATAAGTAAGAACTAGTGACGACTAGTTAAGGTATGAGCTCATAGCCTAGTTTAAGGGTTGCGGTTACTATTATGATGTTGGTGTCACAAGATGGAAAAAGAACAATGTTCAAAGAGAAGTTACATGCCACTTAAATGTTGTTTGATTATTGTTTGGTTTGCCTAAAGAACCGCCATGCATCCATGAACTATTATGTTGCATACATGCATTAAGAATCATTATAAAAGACATGGACCTTGGATAAATATCTTTTGTGAAAACTTCATAATGAACCTATGCATGCTTAACCTTTTTATAATAAACCCAAGGTTCCTAGGGATGTAAACGATGACACTAGGATAGAGGATTTCCCTGAGATTCTTTAGCAAGATTCTCACCCTCTCTCTTTTCTTTCCCGTTACGTCTCTAGACATCGATGGCGTTGTTCGTGATTTTTGTTGATGCACCCGTGGGAGCTTGCACTACAATCCGATCATCAGTCCTACCACTTCGAGGGTCATTGTGCTATATGCATTTTTGCATACATGGACGCCCATTTGCCTTGCTAGTCTCCAGCTTCCATTTCACTCCGACTTCTCCTTTTGGCGACGACATGATTTTTGAGAGGACGCGACCGAGACGAGGTTCGCCATGCGGCCATCGTCCTCGTTGTGTGTGACTATCCGATGTATCCTCATACGTCGATGCGGGAATGTCGAGGATTATCCCGATCCTTATTCGGAGGATTCCGCCCTTCCTGCCTTCCGCGATCAGGGTAGCGAGGACACCTCTGCGAGGCCTATGAGGCGTGACGTCAGCCCGAGAGACGCCCGCCGAGGTGGTCACGTCGTTCCGCCGTTCGCATGCCCACGTCCCCTCTTCGATGGGCCATATCCAAGGAGCTTCGCAGTTCGTAGGCTACATATCTCCGTCCGAGGATTTGCGTCGTCCGTAGGTTTTAGAGGAGCATAGCTTGGGAGTATCTTTTGGGGTTGTTTTCATGTATTTGATATTATGTTTCTTATTTTATGTTGTTGTATTGCAAGCTTTGCCCACTTATATGGGTAAGACTTTATGCTTTCCTTTATATTTCTGGAGTGATGTACTAAACTATGTTAATTAATAGTATGAGGAATGTTTCATGATTGATGTGTTCTTTGCTTTTATTGTATGATTTATTCTTCTCTTTACGTTACATTTATGTTACACGTAAAGGCTCGCACTTTGTTTTATATGAATCATTTCAAAAAAAAATTTACCTGTATTTTCCGCTAAGTATTTTGTAAATGAATTTAAAGAGAAGTAATAACTAATAATTAATCTTGATACGTCCTAGGCGTATTGGGGTTAAATATTAGGGTGTTACATTTTGGTATTAGAGAGTTTCGATTCTATCTAGCTCTTAGGATTGGACGACCATGCTTTAAAAGCATGTTACGGTAGTATGTCATGTAAAGTGCTTAGCTATTAGAATAAGCTATAGGATAGGCATTCATGACCTTGTCTGCTTGTCTGTGCCATGGTAACTAGCTCATTTAGCTTGGAATATTGAGCCTGATCACCTCAATGTTTGTTGACTTGTGTGCTTAGGGTCCAATGGCACCCTAAACGAAATAGGACCGCAACGAAGGCGAACGAGGAAATGAGACTGAGCCGCCGCACGTGAGATGGCTAGGGCGATGGAACGCATGTTCGATCGCATGAATCAACCAAGGGACGCTGCCAGGTCCCCGCGCTAAAGCCGTGGAACAAGCCCGTTTTGGGGAGTTCCGCAAGGCCAATCCCCCAACCTTTCGTGGAGCTTTGAATCCGAACAAGGCATATGTGTAGATCAAGAACATGGAAAAGATCTACTCCGTTGTTACCTGTCCGGGAAATCACCTTTGCCGCCTACATGATGGAAGCCGACGGAGTTTTGGTGGACCTACCCAGGCGCTGAACTACAGGCGCAGCTATCAATTGGGAGCTGTCAAGACGTACTTCTATGAGAAGTATTTCCCGAGTCCGTGAAGAATGCAAAGGACATTGAGTTCATGCAATTGGTCCAAGGTGGAATGTCTATCGCCTAGTACACGGCGAAGTTTGAAGAATTGATCAAGTTCTCACGGGTTTTCCAAGGGAATCCGACGAGATTGGAAGTGCGTTAAGTATTAGGCCGGGTTAGGGCCGAACTTAACTTTGCTGTGGCATACATGGAGATTAGGGACTCTCGACCCTAGTCAACAAGTGCCAGATCATCGAAGAAGGGCACAAGAAGATGAGTGCTGCGAGGGCGGATCGTCCCGTGGTTTGGGACCTCAAGCCCCGAAGTTCAAGCCGTCAAATCAGACTCAACCGAGGAACCATTACCATCCCTACCAATCCAATCAGTTCAAGCATCAACACCAACAACAACATCCTCAATAACAACAACAAAGAGGACCCAACAATCAACCATTCCGACAACACCCGAGGCCCCGTTCAACCCCAACGCCAGGGAACCGCAACCATCAAGGAGGAGTGAACGTCTCGCAATAACAACAACAACAACAATAATCAACAAGGAGGGCCCAATGGAACAAGAACAAGGCACCCCAGGAGCCCACCCTGCTCCCCAGGCCTGCCAAGCCGTGGAGTGCCCCGTTGTGGAAAAATCATGGCAATCGTCCCTGGAGCCGGGCAAGGAGTATGCTTCAAGTGTGGCAAGACGGCCACTATGCGAAGGATTGCAGAAGCAATGGATGGTCGTCAAGTCAAATCCCGACCGCAACACCAAGGATTGGTCTTTACCCTCAACGCGGAGGACGCAAACGGATCCAACGACCTCATCGAAGGTAAGTGCGAACTAAAAGGTAGAACCTTAACTGTGCTATATGACTCTGGTGCTACTCATTCTTTTATCTCACATGCTAGTGTCGAGTCTCTAAATTTGCAAGTTTCTAAGCTTCCTTTTGATCTCATTGTTTCTACTCCACCAACCGTCCTGTACATACATGTAACGTTGTTTAAATTGCCATCTTACTATTGAAAATAGATCCTTTGTCATAGATTTGATTTGTTTACCTTTGAAAGACATAGGAATAATCCTTGGCATGGATTGGCTTCACGCTAACCATGTGTTGTTGGACTGTTATACAAAATCTATTATTTTTCGTCATCCCCCTAGCAAGACTAGTCAAACCTTGAAACTTTATGTGAATGCCGTAGATGTCTTCTGGAGTGGGGAGAAAACTAAGGGATATGTCCTTCTAGCCACTAGCGAAGTAGACTTTGAGAGAACATAGATGACATTCCTGTGGTAAGAGACCTCGAGGTATTTCCGAAGAGATACCTGAGTTCCTCCTAAGAGAGAGGTGGAGTTCTCCATCGAGTTGGTTCTGGAACGGGACCTATCTCGATAGCCCCGTATAGGATGTCACCCTTGGAGTTGAAGGAATTGAAAACCCAATTGGAGGAACTGTTAGAAAAGAATTTTATTAGACCTAGTGCCTCACCTGGAGTCCCTTTCATTTGTTAAGAAAAAGGATGGGAGCATGAGATTATGCATAGATTATAGGCAATTGAATCATGTAACGGTGAAAAATAAATACCCTTTGCCTAGGATTGATGATCTCATGGACCAGTTGAAGGAGCGGTGGTATCTCTAAGATTGATTTGAGGTCGGATACCACCAAATTAGAGTGAGAGATGGATATACCTAAAACCGCCTTTAGGACGCGGTACGAACACTTTGAGTTCGTCGTGATGTCCTTTGGACTGAACAAATGCACCCACCGTGTTCATGGACTACATGAATAGGATCTTTAGACCCTATTTAGATAAGTTTGTGGTCGTTTTCATAGATGATATATTCATCTATTCGAAGACTCACGAGGAGCATGAAAGTCATCTAAGGTTGGTTTTAGAGGTGTTGAAGGAAAAGAAGTTGTACGCTAAGCTCTCTAAGTGTGAATTCTGGTTGGAGGAAGTGAATGTTTTGGGACATGTAGTATTAAAAGGAGGTATAGCTGTTGACCCTAGTAAGATAGAAGCCGTAATGAATTGGGATAGACGACCACCGTATTGGAAATACGGAGCTTTTTGGATTAGCAGGCTATTACCATAGGTTTATCAAAGGATTTTCCATATTTCCCTTCCCTAACCAAGCTAACTAGGAAGAACACCCCTTTTCATGGAATCCCGATTGTGAAAAGAGCTTCCAAGAGTTAAAGGAAAGGTTGACCTCGACCCCAGTTTTGGTTTTGCCCGACCCCAATGTACCTTTTAAGGTATATTGTGATGCTTTGGGAAAAGGTTTAGGCTGTGTGTTGATGCAAAATAGGCAAGTGGTAGCCTATGCGTCTAGACAACTCAAGCCTCACGAGGTTAATTACCCTACCCATGACCTAGAGTTAGCTGCCATAGTGTTTGCCTTGAAGATTTGGAGGCATCACTTATATGGAGTAAGGTTTGAAGTTTACTCCAATCACAAGAGTCTTAAGCATCTCTTTGATCAAAAGGAGTTAAACATGAGGCAAAGAAGGTGGATGGAGTTTCTAAAGGACTATGATTTCGGCTTAAGTTACCACCCAGGCAAGGCCAATGTGGTCGGATGCCTTGAGTTGAAAATCATTACGCTTATCCCACATGATGGTCAAGGAAGTTGAGCTGATAGAGAAGTTTAGGGACATGAATTTGGGATGTCAATATCAGAAAAGTGTGAAATGTGCCATCTTACGGTAACAAGTGGGTTTAAACAGGGTTGTGATGGCACAAGTAGAAAATGAGGAGTTTAGGGAAACTCTCGAAGCGGTAAAGGCTGGAAAGCTTAAGGGTTTTGAGCAAGGGACAGATGGTTTGTGGAGGTTCGAAGGGGATATGTGTATCGCAAGATGGTGACCTCGAGAAAGTATCTTGGAGGAGGCCCATAAAAGCCACTTCACCATCTACCTTGGTGCCACCAAGATGTATCAAGATTTAAAGAAGATGTTCTGGTGGCCTTGAAAAAGGACGTAGTAGCCTGGGTTAGTAAGTGCTTAGTCTGTCAAAAGGTGAAGATTGAGCACCAAAAGCCTTTAGGGATGTTGCAACCTTTGCCTATCCCTGAATGGAAGTGGGATAGTATATCTATGGATTTTGTGACCAACCTACCTAGAACCCAAGCTGGCCATGATGCTATTTGGGTAATAGTGGAGGTTAACCAAGTCGACCCATTTCCTACCCATCAAGATAACATTTTCCCTAGATAAGTTGGCCCAGTTGTACATCCAAGAGATAGTGAGGTTATACGGAGTTCCATCGATATAATTTTTGATCGAGATCGGTTTACGTCGCGTTTTTTGGGAGCCTTTCAAAAGGCATTTGGTTTAAGCCGTGCTTAAGCACGGTTATCACCCTCAAACGGATGGACAATCGGAAAGAACTATCCAAACATTGGAGGATATGCTAAGGGCATGTATTTTGGATAGAAAAGGGAGTTGGGATATATAACACCTTAATAATTAACCCAATACACCTAGGCAGGATCTGATTAATTACTAGACTTTACTCTTTGCTTCAGTTCCTTAATCATGCTTTGAAAATACTTAGTGAAATTACGAGCCATTTTTTTTTAAAACATAATTGAAAACGTGAGCCGCGCATAACGTGAACGATAATCGAGATAAAGCAGAAAACGAATAGACATATCATGAAGAAACACATCATATTGGCTCCATCATATGACATTCATAATTACATATCACATAGATATTTTGCCTACCAACAAAATAAGACTAGGTGTAGGCAATCTAACAAAACATAAATAATATATGGATGGAAGGACATCCATTAATGGCACCTAGTAATAACACTCCAGGGATAGGGATAGATATCTGAAATATATGAGTGAAACTAGCAGGATCAAGTTCAGCTACAAGGTGAAAGCCTCAATGTGAATCACGAACACTTCCTTCTTTCTGAAGAAGATGGAAAGAAAAATAGAGGGTGAGAAACTTATAAAAAAATCTCAGTAGGGTACTCACCTCATGATGCATTGTGTCATCATCATCGTCCCCAGGAACCTCGGGTTTCATTATGAAATAGTGAGCATGCTAAGATTGATTTATTAAGTTCGAAAATATACTTTACCGAGGTTCGTCGTTTTAATCATGCGTCTTATAATGCATCATAAACTTAGCATGTCATGTTTATAATGAACTTTTCCTTTTATCAACACATCATATTCTTCATCATCATATCATAAATACTATGCATAAAAGAACATCATATTTCTCATCATCATATCATAAATACTATGCATAGAAGAACATCATATTTACATCATGCATTTCTTAGTTCCTTAGGTGACTTAAAGTTACTTCCATCATCATTTTCCTAGGCCACCCTATACTCCACCCTTTTGGGAGTAATCTAGGTTATGAGCTCATACCTTACTAGTCGTCACTAGCATATACTTATCCCTTTTGATAAGTTAAAGTTTCAACTCTACCCTTTTGAGAGAACGGGTTAGGGGGCAAGAATCACCTTTTCACCACCTATAGTCTGATGGGTCCAAAGGATCATTTCCTCTTACATTTAAGTCACCATTAAATCTTTGCATGTTATATCATAATTCAATTCATAATCATCATGACATTTTCTCATTTATAGTCTTATGATGGAATAATATATACTAACTGAAATCATGCATCTAGGAGATTCCCAGGAAAGAGAGGTGGGTCACAATGGACACGCTTAAATACCAAGTCTTTCCTAGCCAGAACCTTTCCAAATTACACTTTTACAGGAGTACACTTTCTTCCAAGCAACAAAGGTAATTTTTTAAATAACAGAGATTATTTCTTTATTTCATGCATAAGCATTTTCATTGTTTGCAACAGCAACTATAACATGCAAGCTAGGGAATCATTCAATGGCATCAAATACTTAATAAGCATCAAATCACTTTATAGACTTATCACTTAAAACATCAAAGAGGCATCATCATAAATCCTTATCGAAAACGTCTTAAACAAAAACTTTAGAATCGGTAACCTCAATTGCCAAACTAATTAATTATGCATCTAAGGGATTCATTACCATTATTACAATTAATTATAAGGCTTAGGAACATTATTAAACTCTATGGGGCAGCATAGACAGTAAGTTATTCTTAAGGTTTTACGATGTGTTAGAAGTTGCGTTTTTAACCCTTTCTTGCTACCAGCTTTCCCTACGATGCTAACATTAATTACTAAACCAATTATGAATTATTCTCCCTTATCTAAACATAATAAAATCTGGTTCTTATAGTTGCTCATAATTCTGGACAGAATGCATAAATTTCATTCTTTAGAGTTCTAGAAAAAAATCTTGCTTTTACGTTTTCTAGTTACTATTTTCATTTTTAGTGTTCGATTAATCCTACACTAATTGATACCAAGTTTTTCGTGGCTAACTAATCTTAGACAAAATTATAACATACTAAAACAGATTTGGCATTGGATAAACTTAAAGGGGTCAAAGACTAGGTAAATTCCAGATTTACGTTGTTCTAGGAAGCTAGTTTTGTCACTAACATGCATAGAATCGTTCTCTTAACAATAAACCATAATTATCACAACTCCAAACATATTAAATCATCATCATTTATTGGTACTAATCTCATATCAGAAGCCGAATCATGAACCTCATATAATTGTATAAAATCACATTTTAAGTGAACATAAAATATTAGTTTCCCGTAGAATCCTTGCAAAGCTTTAAAACTCTTTTAGAAACTAATTCTTTTTGCTAAACTTGAAAGAATCTTCATGATTAAAATTCTCACTTAAGATAAAAGGAGCAAGTCTTGAGCTTAAGAGATTTATGTGATATCTTAGAATCATAAACATGCTATGCAACCTCATTTTAATCTTGTCATTATAAGGTGATAACTTGGAATTATAAACATGATATGCAAATCCATTTCTTTATCTTTAAGATTTAAGGTGATGACTTGAAAATTAAACATGATGCAAGAACTTGAAATATAAACATGATGCAAGAAACTGGAGCGCCGTAGTCCGCATGGACCAGGGAGGGAGAAGAGAATCTTAAGAAACCGAGCGGCGGTAATCAGCACTGACCTGAAGGGAGAAGAGAATTATTATTACATCTTTTTAAGCTCCAATCTCAAGACTTCTTAAAGAATCAATTCTTTAACTCCAATAATCTTATTTCTTTGCTTGTGATACTTGGGCAAGTCTTTGAGCTCTAGGATCTTTAGGTGATGACATAAAAATAAACATGTCATGCGTTGATTCTTTTAGCCATTATAAAATAAAGTGAGAACATAAAATAAATATGAGATGCAACTTCTTTATTATCTTTAGAGATTAAGTGACAACATGAAATATAAACATGAAATGCAAACTTGGAAATTTAAACATGAGTATGCAAGTTCATTTATTCATTCTTGAAATTTTAGTGATGACATAGAAAGTAAACATGATTATGCAAGGCATAAACTTAAACATGGATGCAAGTTCATTTGATTTCTTTACTAGAGCTCCTTCAAGACTTTATAGAAATACAAATTCAATATATATATCTTAACAAGACAAAGTGAGAAATACATCTTTCAAATTCTAAACTCAAGATCATAAAATCATCATAAAAACATCATTCTTTAAAGTTTTGCATCAAGTGGAACTTTCAAGCTTTAGAGGCCTAACTTGTGATGGATTCACAACCCACCTTCAAGGTCCTCATCATCAAGCCATCATCTTAGTCCCACCTAGGCCATATGGCTGAATTGGTTAAAGAAAAGGAAGAAGAAAACCAAATGGAAAAACTAGAGAAAATCCATGAAATCATCATTTTGAACCAAGAACAACACTTAGCAAAACATAGAAATAAACTTAAAAACAACTCCCTACCTAATCTGATTTGAAGGAAAGGAAGAGAACTTGGTTTCTTGGAGTGAAATGAAAGAAAATATTCTTGAAAACTTGAAGAAAGAATTCAGCCAAGAGGAGGAGGAAATGAGAGCTTTTGGTGCTTTGGAAAAACTAGAAATGTGTACAATTTTGAGCAAGCATCTAAGACTCCTTAAGCATGCCTATTTATAGAGGATTTAAGCTCATGTATGGACAAGAGGAGGAGGCATAATTTTTGGATTTTTCATGGGGAACAAAGGGAGGAAAATCATTTCTTGTTTAAGGCATGTTTTATGCCATGTTTTAGGGAATTTTTTGGCATTTTGTTTTAGTGCATTATCTGCAATAATTCTAATGATTATGGCTGAATTATTTCGTGCATTACAGCCTCATGGAAGAGGGTTTTGTGTGTTCCATGTATTATTTAGGTGTAGGCAAGGTATTCATGCAATTTAGAGAATTTACGGTTAAGGGCTTAGGTGAATTAGTAAGCAATTTGAGTGTTTTAAAGCAATTTTAGGTTCTAATCAATTTAAATAAATAATTTTGACTCTAGATTAATAATTAGAATTTAATAAGCTTTAATTTGAGCCTAATATTGCTTAGGTTTCGTTACGAATCAAAAATCTCAAAATTTGTAAAACTTCACAAAGAGCAGGGCAAAACGGTCATTTTACTTAAAAATTGCCCAAGACCACCCGAGCTTAACCAATGGTTAATCATGGCTTAAAAACACCTTTTAACACATTTTAGTGAGGTTTGGCCTAGTCGGCAAAATCGGGTTAAAACAGCCGAGGGGCGTTTTGGTCATTTCGCATGTCGAGCTCAAAATTAGGATTCTTCTCCTCTATTAACACTCATAACACAAACAATCCCTTATTAACATCAAAACATCCCTCTGAGGATGGGTGGGGCCCACGATCCTCATTTTTGAGTAAAATAACCTCAAGGGCATTTTGGTCATTTTACACGTACAGAAAATCGGGTTTTGCAATACTTGCACGAATTGCTCCTAACTTCTCTTCTAACGTTATATTCCTTTATTAAGGATTGTTTGGTCTCAAATTTTATATAATATTTACCTATGGTAATTCGGTAATTCTAATGACAGGAAAAATTAATAGGAAATTGGGGCGTCCAGGATAAGTACCTCACTTATCAGTTTGATATAAGAACAGTTATCATGTGAGTATTGGATCTCACCGCACGAGGCCTTGTATGGAAGGAAGTGCCAGGTGCCTTTCCGTTGGCATATCTCTAGAAAAAAGGTTTGGGACGGATGGATGAGGGAAACCACGGACAAATAAGAATGATCAAGGATAGAATCTTGACTCTGGAGCAAAAGAGCTATGCCTACAAGTCTGCAAACCGTTAGAGTTCCAAGGGTGAGCATGTTCTTGAGGATTACCCCCACTACATTAATGTAGAGCCATAAAGTCAAGAAATTGAGTCCTGATTTCTCCTAACCTTTGAAATCCTTCAGAGAGTTGGGAGTTGCCTATAAAATAGCCCTACCTCCAAATCTGCGATCTTCATAATGTCTTTCACGCCTCCCAGCTATCAAGAAAAATCCAATCCAACCCTAGCCATGTGTTAGAGCCAGAGCACGTACAATTAGGGAGGACCTAACTTTCAACTGCCCACCAACGAGGATCGTAGACGTGGTGTGAAGCAGTTCTAAGGACAAGTCCGTTCCTTTGGTGAAAGTCACATGGGGACGAGACAAGACAGAAGAGAGACACTGAAGGAATCCACCGGAACAAAGTATCCTTGAAGCTCATGAACGAATTTCATGACGAAATTCTTTTAAGGAGGGGAGTAATGTAACGTCTCGATTTCCTCCGTTAGAGTACAAATACCGAAATGCCCTTAGGTCATTTCGGAATTTTAGGACAGTTCCCTGAACCCTACGGGTCAACTCGATGTTTAAAGGGACTATGTTGTTATGAATGATATCCAAGGTAAAATCTCGTTTTCTTAGTTTTGGCTCAAAATGACCAAAATACCCTTCGGAATTACACTTGGAAAAGGTGCCATTTGAGCCCATAATTTTTCAGGAAGTTTAGAATGATATTTTTAGTAATGTTTGACGTTGAACCAAGGCCTGAAGGCCCTGGGAGTTTAGCGTAAAATTACCATATTCATTTATTTATTCTTGAGAATTTAGTGATGATATTAAAAGTAAACATGATGTGCAAGGCATAAACTTAAACATGGATGCAAGTTTATTTTTATTTTCTTTACTAGAGTCCTTCAAGACTTTAAAAAGAATTATAATTTCAACCCAATATATATCTTAGCAAGACAAATGAGCTTTAAAGATTTAATTATTAAGCTTTCCTAGAAAACTTTCTTAGGCCTTGGGGCCGAAATCAAATGGCAAGAAAAGGAGAAGTTCAAGAGTCATCTAGAAATGAAATTGTTAAACATCATTTTAAACTAAAACAAAACTTAAACAAGAAATGAAACATAAGTGTCAATATATTTTTCAAGTTCTAAACTCAAGACCTTTATCATAAAAACATAGTTGCTTCAAAATTTGAAAACTAATGAAACCTTCAAGTTTTAAGTAGGGTCTAACACCAGGCTTTGCAACCAACACTCAAGAACCTGATCATCAAACCATGGTCTCATCATAATCTGGCCATAAGGCTGAAATATACAAGAAGAAAAGGAGAAAGGAAAAACCGAAATATGAAGCAAGAAGAAAGTACATAAAATCATCATTTTTAACCAAAGACAACACTTATCAATACTTGAAATTAAGCTTAAAACAACTCCCTACCTAATTTTATTTAAAGGAAAGGAGAAGAAATCCCCTTTGAAAGTGAAATGAAACAAAATATTCTTGAAAGTTGAAGAAAGAGTTTTGAAGGGGAAAGAAAGAAGAAAGTTTTTGATCTTAGGAGAAACTTGAAGTTGTGAAATTTTTGAGCAAGTCTCTAATGACTTCTAAGCATGCCTATTTATAGAAGAATTCAAGCTCATGTATGGACAACAAGAGGAACGAGGAAAATTTGACTAAATTTGAGGAGCTAAACAAGGAAGGAAAAAATTGTACGCCCAATTTTACTGGAATTTTTACTGTCATTAGAAATTACCGAATTACCGTAGGTAAATATTATATAAAATTTGAGACCAAACAATCCTTAATAAAGGAATATAACGTTAGAAGAGAAGTTAGGAGCAATTCGTGCAAATATTGCAAACTCCAATTTCCTGACGTGTAAAATGACCAAAATGCCCCTGAGGTTATTTTACTCAGAAAATGAGGATCGTGGGCCCCACCCATCCTCAAGGGGATGTTTTGATGTTAATAAGGGATTGTTTGTGTTATGTGTGTTAATAGAGGAGAAGAATCCTAATTTTGAGCTCGACGTGAAATGACCAAAACGCCCTTACCCGCGTTTTAACTCCAATTGCGTGCCACTGAGTCGAACCTCACTAAAATGTGTTAAAAGGTGTTTTTAAGCCATGATTAACCATTGGTTAAGCTCGGGTGGTCCGGGCAATTTTTAAGTAAAATGACCGTTTTGCCCCCGCCTTTGTGTAGTTTTACAAATTTTGAGATTTTTGATTGTCTATCGAAACCTAAGCAATATTAGGCTCAAATTAAAGCTTATTAAATTCTAATTACTAATCTAGAGTCAAAATTATTTATTTAGATTGATTAGAACCTAAAATTGCTTAAAACACTCAAATTGCTTAGTAATTCACTTAAACCCTTAACCGTAAATTCTCTAAATTGCATGAATACCTTGCCTACACCTAAATAATACATGGAACACACAAAACCCTCTTCCATGAGGCTGTAATGCACGAAATAATTAGCCATAATCAGCCATAATCATTAGAATTATTGCAAGATAATGCACTAAAACAAAATGCCAAAAAATTCCCTGAAACATGGCATAAAACATGCCTTAAAAAGAAATGATTTTCCTCCCTTTGTTCCCCATGAAAAATCCGAAAATTATGCCTCCTCCTCTTGTCCATTTATGAGCTTGAATCTCTATAAATAGGCATGCTTAAGGAGCCTTAGAAGCCTTGCTCATAACTTACACAAATTCTAGTTTTAGGAGCACCAAAAGCTCTCATTTCCTCCTCCTCTTGGCTGAATTCTTTCTTCAAGTTTTCAAGAATATTTTCTTTCATTTCACTCCAAGAAACCAAGTTCTCTTCCTTTCCTTCAAATCAGATTAGGTAGGGAGTTGTTTCTAAGTTTATTTCTATGCTTTGCTAAGTGTTGTTCTTGGTTCAAAATGATGATTTCATGGATTTCTCTAGTTTTTCCATTTGGTTTTCTTCTTCCTTTTCTTTAACAATTCGGCCATATGGCCTAGGTGGGACTAAGATGATGGCTTGATGATGAGGACCTTGAAGGTGGGTTGTGAATCCATCACAAGTTAGGCCTCTAAAGCTTGAAAGTTCCACTTGATGCAAAACTTTAAAGAATAATATTTTTATGATGTTTTTATGATCTTGAGTTTAGAATTGAAAGATGTATTTCTCACTTTGTCTTGTTAAGATATATATATTGAATTTGTATTTCTATAAAGTCTTGAAGGAGCTCTAGTAAAGAAATCAAATGAACTTGCATCCATGTTTAAGTTTATGCCTTGCATAACCATGTTTACTTTCTATGTCATCACTAAATTCTCAAGAATGAATAAATGAACTTGCATTTCATGTTTAAATTTCCAAGCTTGCATTTCATGTTTATATTTCAAGTTGTCACTTAATCTCTAAAGATAATAAAAGGTTGCATCTCATATTTATTTTATGCTCTCACTTTATTTTATAATGGCTAAAAGAATCAATGCATGGCATGTTTATTTCTATGTCATCACTTAAAGATCCTAGAGCTCAAAGACTTGTCAAAATATTACAAGCAAAGAAATAAGAACTTTAAAGCCCATTTCAATTTTCTTAAGATTATTGGAGTTAAAGAATTTATTCTTTAAGAAGTCTAGATTTGAGCTTAAAAAGATGTAATAATAATTCTCCTCTCCTCTACTTGTCATGTGATTACCGCCGCTCCCTTTAAGATTCTCTTCTCCCTCCATTGGTCCTTGTTAACTACCGCCGTTCAGCTTCTTGCATCATGTTTATATTTCAAGTTCTTGCATCATGTTTAATTTTCAAGTCATCACCTTAAATCTTAAAGATAAAGAAATGGATTTGCATATCATGTTTATAATTCCAAGTTATCACCTTATAATGACAAGATTAAAATGAGGTTGCATAGCATGTTTATGATTCTAAGATATCACATAAATCTCTTAAGCTCAAGACTTGCTCCTTTTATCTTAAGTGAGAATTTTAATTATGAAGATTCTTTCAAAAAGAATTAGTTTCTAAAGAGTTTTAAAGCTTTGCAAGGATTCTACGGGAAACTAATATTTTATGTTCACTTAAAATGTGATTTTATACAATTATATGAGGTTCATGATTGCTTCTAATATGAGTTTATTACCAATGTATGATGATGATTTAATATGTTTAAGTTGTGATTATTATGTTTATTGATGAGGAACAATTATATGCAAGTTAAAAGAGAAACTAGCTATATAAAACAACCGTAAAGCAAGATTTCTAGAACTCTAGATAATGAAATTTATGCAATCTGTCCAGAACCTTTATGGCCTTAAGAACCAGATTTTATTATGTTTAGATAAGGGAGAATGATTCATAATTGGGTTAGTAATTAATTTTGGCATCGTAAGGAAAGACGGTAACGAGAAAGGGTTAAAACGCAACTTCTAGCACACCGTAAAACCTTAAAAATGACTTACTGCCTATGCTGCCCATATAGTCTTAATAATGTTCCTAAGGCTTATAATTAGTGGTAATGATGGTAATAAATCCCTTAGATGCATAATTAATTAGTTCAATAATTAAGGTTGCCCGATTCTAGAGTTTCTGTTTAAGTATTCCAAGAAAGGATTTATGATGATGCCTCTTGATGTTTTAAGTGATAAGTCTATAAAGTGATTTGATGCTTATTAAGTATTTGATGCCATTGAATGTATTGCTTGCATGTTATAGTTGCTGTTGCAAACAATGAAAACTTATGCATGAAATAAAGACATATTCTGTGATTTAACAAGCTATTATGGAGTGCAATTTGGAAAGTATTTGGTGAAGGAAAGATTTGGTATTTAAGTTGTTCCATTGTGACCCACCTCTCTTTCCTGGAATCTCCTAAGATGCATGATTACAGTTCTATATATATTATTTTGATAAGACTATAAATGAGAAAATGTTATGATGATTATGAATGAAGAATTGTATTATGATATAACATGCAAAGACTTAAAGGTGACTTAAAAATATGAGAAAATGATCCTTTGACCCATCAGACTATAGGTGGTGAAAAGGTGATCTTGCCCCCTAGCTCGTTCCTCAAAAGGTAGATGGATTTTTACTTATCAAAAGGGATAAGTATGTGCTTAGTGACGACTAGCAAGGTATGAGCTCATAACCTAGATTACTCCCAAAAGGGTGGAGTATAGGGTGGCCCAGGAAAATGATGATGAAAGTAACTTTAAGTCACCTAAGAAACTAAGTAAATGCATTATGTGAATATGATGTTCTGTATGCATAGTATTTATGAGATGATGATGAGAAATATGATGTTCTTCTATGCATAGTATTATGAAATGATGATGAGGAATATGATGTGATTTTATGCATAACTATGTTATTATATATGAAAGGAAAAGTTCATTATAAACATGACATGCTAAGTTTATGATGCATTATAAGACGCATGATTAAATCTACGAACCATAAAGTATATTTTCGAACTTAATAAATCAATCTTAGCATGCTCACTATTTCATAATAACCCGAGGTTCCTGGGGACGATGATGATGACACAATGCATCATGAGGTGAGTACCCTACTGAGATTCTTTTTATAAGTTTCTCACTCCCTCTATTTTTCTTTCCATCTCGTCTTCAAAAGAGGAGCGTTCGTGAATCACATTGAGGCTGTCACCGGAGCGAACTTGATCCTTAGTTTCACTCTATATTTCAGATATCTATCCCTATCCCTGAGTGTTATTACTAGGTGCCATTAATGGATGTCCTTCCATCCATATATTATTTATGTTTTGTTAGATTGCCTACACTTAGTCTTATTCTGTTGGTAGGCAAAATATCTATATGATATGTAATTATGGATGTTATATGATGGAGCCAATATATTATTATGTTATGTTTGTAAATTCCCATCTTGCCCTTTATTTTGCTAAATCATTCACGTTAAGCGCTCACGTTTTCAATTATGTTTTAAAAAAAAAATGGCTCGTAATTTCACTAAGTATTTTCAAAGCATGATTAAGGAACGAAGCAAAGAGTAAGTCTAGTAATTAATCAGTACCGCCTAGGTGTATTGGGTTAATTATTAGGGTGTTACATTTTGGTACGAGAGAGTTTCTGCTTCTATCTAGCTCTAGGATTGGACCGGCTATGCTTCTAAAGCATAATACGTTAGTAATGTCATGTGTAGATGTTTATCATTAGGATGAGCTTGAGGATTAGAAATACATGAC